>WWET01003212.1:11110-24168 GCA_011038615.1 Limnodynastes dumerilii | reverse complement strand
TTTTTTGCATCGGGATTTCCTGTCAGACCCTTTTGAACAGCATTGTGGTTTCAAGAATGTTGAATTTATTGCATAGTGTTCAGAAGGATGCAGTTTCTATTATATGGCGGCTTGTGTGGTATAGCGGTCATTAGAATGATGTCTCTAGGGTATTGCTGTCGCTAAGATATATAGATATATAGGGCTTTATTTATTTACCTTTTCATTTCACTGTGAACAAAGCTGTGAGCCAGACAGCTTTGTTCACAGAATTTAGTAATACCTTCCGCTGAGGTCCCGTGATGTACTACGAGATCATCGCAGGACTTCTCATTCATATGAAGCTTGAATGAAGTCTTGCACATGCACAGTGACTCTCATTCGGGACTGACATGAAAAACACTCAGCATGAAAATGATCCTTATCGCATGAAAAGGAAGTTAGTGAATTGAGCCCCATAGTCTGTTGCCGTTTTTTAGGAGGAAGTGGGAGACTATGATTTACAAACCTTAGATCGCAAAGAAAAACTGCCGTTTCCATGCAGGGGAGGAGAGCAGAACAGGAAAGAGAAGAAGGCGCGCTTGAGGGAGAAGGAAGCGGGGACAGCATGTCAAGCTGAGGAGAGCAATGGACTGAATCTGGAGAGGACAAGAGCCACAGGGACTGGTGAGTTTAACTACCGCTGGACTACCACTGTCTGAAGCACTGATTGGGTAGTTAACACGGTGTTAGTGTTATAGGCTGCACCGAGTCCCATAGACAATGACCAAAGCAGTTTCCTGGAGATTAACCCATTGATCATGGCCCTGTTACAGCAGTCCCCCTGGAGGTTAACCCCTTTATCACCTGGCCCTGTTACAGCAGGACTTTTGAAAAAGGAGCATCTCCGAAACGCATCAAGTGGTGACAGTGTAAATTGGACGGCAGGACTTCTAACATCCAGTGGATCGGTGCAGCAGACTTTCATCCCCGAAGGACCGTAACTTTTCTATCATCCCAGCTTAGTGTCCCCGCGACCCGTGGTAGAGACGTCTCCACGTGGTGCCGGCAGGTTGGTTGTTATTCTTGCTGCTTCCCATGCCATTGGTATCGTTTATTATGTCCACCTCCACTATGTTAATGTAATGTTTTATTATACTTGGATGTTTTAAATAAGCTTAGTAAACTTGGATGTTTTAAATACACACCAGTTTCTCTATCTTATTATTATTTTCCTCTATATACATATCAGATTCATTTATCATATGCTAAGAGAGGTTTTTAGTCCATCATTGTTGTTTTTATAGATATATGATCAGCTGTTGTTTTATTCCTTAGTTATATATGTGTGTTTTTTAAACTTGTGTTTTTAACGGGTATTTCTCTTTATTTTCATGATGCCCCGGAGTTCTTAGTAATATGAGAACCACCACAACCATTCCACTTAAACCTTCCTGTATGCCGCTGTTTTAGTGCACATGGACTGTTGGTTATCTTCTGGGACATTTTATCCATAAGTATTTATTTATTCTTACTAAAAGTAATTGTTGTTGTATTTCTCATTATATATTTATGTACATGTTATACCTCAGATATAGGGGTTATTGCACCTTCTCCTATAATTATTTAACCATAAGTTCAGCGCTGTCCTCCAGCATTTCACTCTTTTTTCAGTTTGGTTTTTCAAGGGTGGGGACCCTTTAATGTTTTGAGGCTGCTGCAGAACTTGAGCGCTATTTTGGTGGTACCATATTTTTGTTCTCTGGATATTAGTGTTGCAGTAACCGCATCTGGTTAGTTCGGCCACTAAACATAGGGGCCAGTTTGTTAAATAGCGTGACACTGGTATTATTTTGTAGTTGTATATTTCCTATTTAGTTGTTAAGTGAGAACAGGCCTTAAGCCTCAGTTGGATGAAAACTATTTGCGCTTGGTTCGTTAAATGTGGTTGTGTTTTGCAGAGTTATTGTTAGTAGGTGCATAGAGCAAAGTGCAAGATCTCCCAAGGAGGCTACCCCACTATCTAGTTCAGGGGCGGTTTGCTGTGCAAGGGTTATGCAGGTAAGTCTGCTGCAGGGAAGTAGCAAGTAGAGCCATGTATGCTAGAGGTAGGCTGTTATGCTTCTTCTTTCAGGTGCGGGGGACAACACGGATGGAGGCGGATTCACCTAGAATTAAGGCTAGTAGTGTTTGCGTGTGTCAGTCCTCGGTAGGCCCCCACCAGTAGGGTAAGGTGCGTTGGTAACCCTGGGTTCACCAAGCGTACACTCAGCCCTCGCTCCCTAGGCCAGAGAATATGTAAGGTCTACTCCACTCAGAGGGTGGGTGAGCTGCCCCTTATCCCCAGAGAAGCCTCAGACATTCCCTCATGGGGTTTTGCATCAAAGTAATAGGTTTTCTCTTTTTAGGTCAAAAGCGCTTATGACACTGCGGTGGAGAAAATCCGTGGAATCTGCGGCAAGACACATGTGGCAGTGTTGCCAAAGGTTATGGTGAGCACTTAACCGACATTTTGCATAACCTGCTTTACAAGACACTGATATTTACATGGATCGCCATGGAAACTTCATGAAAACTGCATAAAAATGGCAATATCACATGAAAATGTAGTTAGTAAATAAAGCCCCATAGTTTGTTGGCTTTATTTGGATGAAGTAGGAGACTAGGACGCTGTCTGTATTGTATAGTAGGGACTATGAATTGCTTTCTTTTATTTTAGTTACATGTGTTTATGAAGCTTACATGGATACTATTATCTATTACCTATAATGTTAAATAGAAAAAAAGAGTACGCCAATTAAAAGTTTGCAGGGGGATGTGGAACACCCAGGCACCGGCCCTGGCTGACAGCTTAAAACAGTGGATGGCACTTAGGGCGCATGCCAGACCCTTCAGTTACGATGGCCATGCGCATGCCAGACCCTTCAGTTACGATGGCCATGCGCATGCCAGACCCTTCAGTTACGATGGCCATGAAAGTTAAGGTAGAAATCTGGATACGTAAGCTTCACTTTTAAAAGATCCTTCCTCTCCTTCCCTTTTAGTAACTCTTGTGCTTCTTGAATCATCTGTTTATTATAACCTTTCTTTCTTAATTGTTCTCCTAGAATAGCACTCTGTTCATCACATTTTTCCTTCTTGGTGCAGTTCCTCTTAACCCTAGTAAACTGGCTAATAGGGATGGAACTGAACCATTTAGGGTGATGTTCACTCTCTATGGGAATGAACGAATTCATGTCCGTTTTCTTTTTATATACTTCTGTTGTGAGTTCTTCTCCTTCATTCTTTATGGTAAGGTCCAAAAACTCAATTTTTTCTCTACTTATATTGAAGGTCAATTCGATATTATAGGGATTATTATTAAGATTACCACTAAAATTAGTAAATGATGTAAAATCCCCCTCCCAAACTAAAATAACATCATCGATATACCGATAATATAATCTAAGGTGCTTCTGTGCTAGAGGATCAGAAGACCGCCACTGGGCTTCCCACCATGTCATGAAGATATTCGCATAGCATGGTGCGAATTTCGTGCCCATGGCGGTCCCGGTCCTCTGGATATAAAAATTTCCATTAAAATTGAAAAAGTTATTATATAAAATGAACTGGATCCCTTCTATAATGAACTCCTTCACCCCCTCCTCATATCCGGACATATCCAATATCCACTTGATGGCTTCTATCCCTTTCTTGTGGTCAATAATAGTATACAATGCCCTTACATCTGCCGTTCCCAATAGATAGCCATCTTCCCATTTTATATCCCTAAGGATCCTAAGAACATGGCCAGTATCCTTTAAAAAGGAATCTATTTTTTGCATAAGGGGTTGCAAGAGGTGGTCAATCATTTGGGACAGATTAGAGGTAATCGAATTCACACCAGCCACAATAGGCCTACCTGGGGGATTATTTTCATTCTTGTGAATCTTAGGGAGTATGTAAAATACGGGGACTGAAGATTCTACACTGATAAGGAAGTCACTTTCCTTATCTGTTAATACCTTCTTTTCCACAAATTTTGTAACAAATACATTGAGTTCCCTCTCAATCCTCTTGAGAGGGTTACTTATTAATTTCTCATAGACCCCATCCTCATTAAGTAGTCTATAACATTCCGTATCATACATATCCCTCCCCATAATCACTATACTCCCCCCTTTGTCCGAGGGTTTAATCACTATCTCCTTATTTTCTTGCAAGGACTTTATAGCCTCTCTTTCCTTCTTTTTTACATTATATCTGATCTTCTCTTTCTGTTCTAATTCCCTCATTTCTTTTGTGACTCCTTGGTTGAAACTCTCCACCCAACATCCCTTCACATGTTGTGGGAAGAAAGTGGATTTCTTCTTAAAGACAAGCCTTTCTTCTTCCCCCTCCTCATCATTTTTCTTTTTAAAAAATTTCTTTAGCGTAACTTTTCTGATGAATTTTTGTATATCCACAAACATTTGGAACCCATCCATCTCTTTTGAGGGTGCAAACTTCAGTCCTCTACCCAGAATTTCTTCCTCTTTTTTAGATAATACATAATTGCTGATATTGAATATCTTAACCTTTTCCCTTTCTTCTTTGTATCTTCTTTTATTGATCTTATACAACTTCTTCCTAAGTTTCCTATAGACAGACCTATTACCCCCCCCCCTAGTCCCCGTCTTACATTTGTAGGGGGCATCGTCTATCCTAAAAAATGGCCCCTATTTCCCTGGTGGGTATCCAGATTATAGCCTAGATCTCTACGATCTCTTCCATCATCTTCTTCCCTTCTTCCAAGTGGAGGACCTCTCCTATCGTCCTGATAATATCCCTTCTCTCTCCTATCCGGTGAATGATGTCCTCTGTCTTTATACCCAAAAACATTCTCTCTTCCATAATGATGCATCGACCTATCATCATAATCCCCTCTTTTTCTATAGTAGTCCCGATCTCTATTCCTATCTCTACTACTCCATCCCCTGTCATATCTGACATCCTCTCTCCTATAACCCTCATAGTCTCTTCCCCTCTCATACTCATTCCTCCTATCCATTCGGGGACTCCCCCTATGGTAGTCTCTATTTCTGTTCTCATATTGGGTGTAATCCAAGTGGCGGTAGGTATCTCTATCCTTACTCCTTCTAGATGGACTTCTTCTCCTATACTCTTTATCCCCTTCTCTTTCTCTTCCTTGGGGGATATTTTTATCTTTCCTCTGATTATCCTCTTTTTTTGATTTATGTGAAACCGCCTTTTTCTGTATATTTTTATTCTCTTGTGCCTTTTTCTTATTGGGGGATTTTTCCTTATTCTTTCCTCCTTCCACTTTATTGGTATCTTTAATCTTATTAGGAGTCTGTTTGTTATCTCCTTCTAGTAGATTGTCCCCAATTTTATTCAATTCTAACATCATATGATTCTCTATTTTTTCTATTTCCCTTCTAATTCTATCTTTTTTCTTACTCATAAATAGGAACTGCGTGCCTGTATTGAAAGCCACCTTGTCCCTCCTAAACTTACTATTCTTTCTTTCCATAATCTTCTGTTCCCTCTTGTTAACTCTATACTGAATTCCCTCTTCCATTTCTTTAAATTCTTTTAATTCTGAAAATGGTTCTATCAGGGACCTATATTCTTTTATAATCCCATCTAAATCTTTCAATTCCTTCCTCCTTTCCTTTATGATTAATTCCATTAATTGCATAGAGCAATTTTCTAAGATCTTATACCAATCTTGCACAAAGTCCTCTGACTTGGACTCAAATGCGCATAATTTTTTCACCCTTAGTCCTTTCGGTATAATACGGTCTGTCAGGTACTTCTCAAATGTGACTACATCCCACCATAGGGTATTCTCCTTATGCAATGCCTTCTCTAATTTGTTCATCATACCATCCAAATCTCCATCTATAAAATCCATCTTTCCTTTAAACATACTCTCTATTTTTTCCTTCCTATTGTCTCTATGTCTAAACATGATCGCTGGCGTGTTAAATCGTGAGATATGGGATAAAAAAGGGGAAACCTTTTACACCTCTAAGTATAAGCAAAGGGAAATAATAACACCTCCTGCGCTCTCTTAAATAGCTGCAACAGTCTACGGTGTGGGGGTGTTATCTCTCCACCCCCCTCAACCAACCTCCTATTCTCTCTATTACCCAAACAGAAAGAACATAGAGGATAGTATAGCAAATAGTAAAAAAGGGTTCACCGTAATGTCTAAAGCGCTAATACAGACAATGTTTATATGGGTCACAGACCTTTATCACTAAAAAGAGTATGTTCAGTCTTTTCTCAAAGTCCAGAAATTTTTCTCTTGACCGATATCTTCAGATCCAATCCCTCGCGATATGCTTCATTCATCCGAAATACATGTGGGGAGAGAAGGGGGGAACAAATATAGTGAAGTATGTCAGTCCACCTCCTATCCTTCTCTAGTCTCTAATCCCACTCACAAAGGTAATTCTTTTTTTAGGGAAAAATTAGTAGTCTATCCTCCACTGGGGATCCTACACCACCCTCAATTGTAGGGATGTGTCTTTTATCAGACACAGCCGGTAGGTATCCTACTTACGAGATGGTTGTTCTTTGCATGCATTGAGAGTTATCGGGTTGCTCCAGGGACTTCCAGCTCCTCTCCTCTCCCTTTCTTTTTAACCCCTCCTCGCCGGTCAACAGAGCCTCAGGGAAAAAAGGGAGAAAAAACGGCAAGGGTGCCCTAGTGCAGACTGTCTTTCCCAACTTCTCAGTTTATATAAGCACCTTGCTCACCTTCTTCCTCTCTTGAAAAATAGCAAGGATTATTTCTTTTTCCACTACAGAAAGAGGAGATCTCCTTTTCCTTTTCGCCTCTCCTCACCGGTCAGCAGTACCTCAAGGAGAAACAATAAGAGAGACAGGCACGGGTGCCCTAGTGCAGATCGTCTTCACTGACTTCCCACCCTATATAGGTACCTCGCTCACCTTCTCCCTCTCTTGTAGGAATTCAAAAAAATATATGTATACTTTTTACAATCCCCAAGCTGATGTGTGTCCTACTCACAAGATAGAATGGAGAGATGATCTATTGAGAGGGGAGATGATTAAGTCAATGTGGAGGAGGAGTTGATGAAGAGGAGGCAAGGGGGAGATGATGAAGGGGATAAAGAAACGACAAAAGGCAGATGATAGAGAGGATGGGGTAGATGATGAGGGGGATAGATAAAGATGAAGAAGGGGAAAGAGAATGTGGAGGGGGGTGATGAGAATGGGAAGATGATGAATGGCTACACTCCTAATACAGCACAGAGGGGGGGGGCGCCATGACATACCTTGCTCCTGGCACCATGGCAGCTAGCTACACATCTGCCAGCAGCTGAAAGCTTAGTGTTGTCAGGTGCTGGAAATTTATTTACATACAGCAAAAGCCTCAGTCCCTGTATTAACTACACCCCCCTGTACCCATAGCATCAAGCCATATAAGAACTGCACTATACTTGTGTCAACAGCCAATTCACTAACTTAATGTTGACTTGTGCTTGAAAGTCTAAAGAGGTCTGATAAGTACCACAGTGCCAGTGAATATCTATACAAGAAATTAGCCTAATTAGTCAGAACTGAATGTGCAATTGCAAAATATTGTTCCTCTGAAATAAAAGTACAAAAAAATTCCATAACAATGTCTTACTTGCTACAAATTGAATTGTGAGTCACCTGCACCACATACTGTACAAATTGTTAAGGATAGTCAGTAATGCTATGTGGCTTTGATCACTATTATTATAGCTTTGTATTCACTATTGATTAGACATAGTCATTCTACTATTCTAAACCATTTCTTGCTAAGTGTAACATCTTTTTTGTGTGTCTTGCCTTCTTCTATACATACAGTGACTCTCTGCTGTGTTCAGTAGCACTTGATACGTAGATCAGTTTTGAAATAAGTGATGCAACTAATTACTGGAACAGTGGGCTGTATTCACAGATGCGTGTGTATAAAGTATGCATATATATGCATGTACGTGGCAAGGCAACACCCATACCACCCCCCTTACTCGGACGGGTTTTTGGTGACTTACGCATCCATAGGGAAATCTTAACTCTACATGTGTATTTACGTGCATATTTTAACATCCGTACATGCATACATGACTAACCGCGCCCATATTAGTCCATTTAAATGCCCCCCCAGCCACTTTCCCTAAACTACGCACGTATGGAATTTAACCACGCCCCTCCGTACGTACGTCACAAAGTCCGATTTACAAATCCAGGCGTATTGGACTTCTGTGCCTAAATCCAACGTAGATTGCGTTAAAAAGGTTACAACGCATGCGCAGTTCAACCGTACCTAAAAATGCGCCCAGTATATCCGTCAGACTATCTGTCAACTCATATTTCAGTATGTAAAACCTAATCCTAAAGAGATCAGCTAAATCATTTGTACACGCTTATAAATGCCATAAAAAAATGGTCACCCCAACACAAAAAAATATTGCGAAAAATACTGATATGTGTTAAATATAGTGACTGTTAGATAACACAAGCCTAATTGGCTGACGTTTATTTGGATTTTTTGGTGACTGTGCTTCAACAGCAAAAGCATAAAAGTTCCTTAATGACAACCATTAAACGATTGATATAACCACACAAAATTACTACATACCACATACTACATACTACAACTACATATCACTGTATAAAATGGAATTTAAAATGCCTCTGTTTATTAGACTTAATATTTTCATTTCCAACACATTTAAATACAGACAGAAAGGTTCAAAGTGAGAGTAGCAGTAAAATGATCATGTACATCATGCTTATAAAAATATTTACGCAAGTATAATAAACATAGGGAATGAAACGTCATTCATTCTTTTACAAGCCATTGCTGTCAAAGACAAAACAAAGCAAATATACAAAGCAACAATAT
Organism: Limnodynastes dumerilii; assembly: GCA_011038615.1. NCBI lineage: Eukaryota > Metazoa > Chordata > Amphibia > Anura > Limnodynastidae > Limnodynastes > Limnodynastes dumerilii. The sequence continues at coordinate 15,323 of WWET01003212.1, read as the reverse complement.
TTTTTACAACAATACAAAGCAACAATATAGTTTACAACAATACAAAGCAACAATATTATATAAAAAAAACTTACTTGTTCTGTCTCAGAGTTTCAGAGTTGTGAACAGAGATTTTCCAGTAGGGGTAGCAAAGCTGTTGATAAAAAGTGAAGGGAAAAGTAAGAAAAGAAAATGGATTTAAGGAGAAAACATTTCCCAGTGCCTGTTGGTTTTGCAAACAACAGACTAGGTTGTGTTTTCTCAATGAAGCCTTGATTTTGAGAAAGGGACTAGGTCAGTGGAATAATTGGGACCAGCCTTATACATCCAACATCCCTGCAGCTAGAAAGGGTGACTATCACATTCTAAATACTCTCAGAGGCACATGTGAGAATGGAATGCCTAGGTTTGTAGGCATGTGATACAATTCCCAAGGCTATGATAGATCTTGTATCCCATTGAGGGAATGAGTAGGTAATCTTGCAGTAGTTGCAAGGGTGAGAAAAGTACATTTGTAATTATTAAACAATGAGTAGATGCCAAACTTTAGTAACAAACTGCTATATTTACTCTTACTACAGTAGAAGTGCACAAGTGGTTACCAAAAACGTTTTTTAAGTGTTGTGTAGTATATCAAATGAAGTGCCATTTATACCGCTTTCACATCACCCTCCCAGAAAAACCCGGTATTTTGCACCCGGGTATTCTCTGGGAGCAGTGCCGTGTCATTTTAAAAACCGCGTTATAAGTCCACCAAAAATCCGGGAAATTCCCGAGTCTATAATAATAATAATAATAATAATAATGATAGCATTGTGGTTTATTGAATGTATTAGTAACTACCTCAGAAAAAGACATATATCTTCCTAATCCAGCAGTTAATGCTGCAATAATACCCATTAATATTGATATTTTATGTATCATATTTTTAGTCTATTAATTTTATTATTATTTTCTTTAAGTATAAACAAATTTAACACACGTTTAGTCAACAAACATATTAAGCGACAGTAGAACTACATATTGCTCCATCTATTATTTATTTATAACTTTTAAGCTGGCCATACACTGGGACGATTATTGATCCCAGCAGGGGGTGGCCCGATAAATGGGGTGATTTTCCTCCAGAGAAATGTTCCTTCACACAGCGTGGCTTCGGCTGATCCCTGTCTGTACTACTCCCTGCAATAGTCACTGCTGCATATCTATGTACTATGCTAGTCTGACAGCTTCGAAGGTATACTTCAGAGCTGTCAGAGCAGTATAGTACATAGATATACAGCAGCAGCTTTGAAGAATAGGGAGCCTTCTCAGATAGCTGATTAAATCCCTTAAAATATCTGAAGCTTACTCCCGATATAAATCAAACATGTTCAAAGACCAAATAATTTATTTGCTTTTTGGAAAATTGATCCTGGCCATTAACTACACAAAAATTGGGCGATCGGGCCGATAATCGCTCTAGTCTATGGCCAGCTTAACTTTACTGATGCTACATGTAGCTAGCAGCAATGCATCACTTCTTCATATAATTTCTCTCTGCAATCAGGGTTCTGGTCAGTTAAGCAGCACCTGGTCTCAGGGTCAGTACATGCATGGTCGCAGTTCCTTGCTGGTGCCGCTGGACTTAGCTGCCTGTGTTACATGCTTTTGTGCTGATCGCGGCAGTGAGAGAGTGTTACATTTGTCTGGTCTCTCTGTTGCCCTTAGCTGTCTCCTGCAATCAGCACATTGTCTAATCAGTCTGGAGGGTGTCAGGCTAAGGAAATTGATTGGAGGCTGAAGCATGTAAATAGCCGGTAGTCAGTATCCACCTTGCCGATTATAACGTTGGCTTCCAGCATCTTGTATGCTCTGTAGTCTTGTGTTTTTTGATTGGATTGCTATTCTGATTGTGTTCTTGAGTGGTCTATCCTCGTCAAACATTGATGCCTTATACCTTACCTGTATTTCCTTTCTTTTTACTTAGTGTTCTTGTGCCCCCATGTGACTGGTGTTGCCGGCTACAGCAGGTGCTCTGCATTGGTTCCAGCTTACAGTACTCCGGCTTTCCACATGTTTATACTCTTTGGGCCTGATCCAGCGCTACGAAAATTCGCACGGCGGGCGAATGCGTATGTTCGACCATGCGAATAAACATACACGCCCCTAACACTCCCATAGTAAAGTACCTGCTTACGACGCCTATACCCTACACTGGGTACAACCGTCGGCCGTACGAAATTTCGCACAAAATACGCTGAGCGTAAGGGCTTAGCACGCCCATACTGTACAATTTAAATGGCTATCCCCGCCTCCCTGTAGTAAAACGGGCGCCCAGACGACCATCGTACTGAACGCACGCCCCTCGAGCGAAAAATTCGCTCACAATACGACCGCTATTCGCTCATGACGCCCAGGCGACCGGAAGCTGCATACTGGGCATGCGCGTTGCGAATTTTTTCCCGAATTTTCGCTTACGATGAGCGTACGCTCGCTTGCGGTCGTAGCTCTGGATCAGGCCCTTTGAGTGCTTAAGTTTTCCATCTTCTCGCACTAGTACACTGTGTTGATCTGAGTTTTCCATCTACTTGCACTTGACCATGGGGCCTACCTTCTGCCCTTGTGAGGTTGAATTTTTCTGCTCTCTATTGTTATATCCTCTGTGTGTTGAGTCATCTACTCGCATCATCCTGTGTCGTTACTATTGGTTACACTCTCCATGTTGTACCAGTCTTCTGTGTTGGCAGTGTGATTGATTAATGATATTCTTCTGTGTGTCACCCGAGGTTGCATTCAGAATTCACTCTAATTAAGGGGCTTGGTGAATAAGGTTACCATTGAGAGTTATCACTGGGGGCTGCAACCTGCTGCTGGCCTGTATTTAAGTCCATCTTCACCATCAAGGACTCTGGTGAAAACCTGACCAGTAGCTACACTCCACGTCCCAGTGTGCCACTCTTATAAAAGTCATCATCTCTGGGAAGTGTTCGTTCTTCTGTCATATTCTGTTCTGTTTAGGCATGGTGAAGTTGAACAGAAGAGGACTATAATCAAACACTGGAGAAAATCATGATTTAAAATGTTGTTCTCTATGAAAGGTATAAAAAAAAAAGGTTCTTTAAATCTATATAACATACTGCCCCCGAAGAAAGTCTGAAAGGGTGCATGGAAAAAGGGAACACTAACAAAGCAAATTGACTCAAAGGGAATCTCCACATGCAAAATCTACCCATCCTGTGAAAAGTCAGGATGGGTCAGAATGTGCTATTATTGATTAATATGGATTTGCACCTGATTAAACATCACAAAAGATGAGCGAAGCCTGGATCTTGCCCTTTGTCTCCAATGTATTTTTTTTTTATATTGTCAACTTCTCAGTCCTGAAAATTTTCATAGTGTCCAAAAAAATTTGCCAGTTTCAATCAAATCTTTCTTACTTATTGTTACAAGAGTGACTATAATAGTGTTTGGAGTGCTAAATTCAAACATTGGGCCGGATCCTGAATTCCGGCTGATAGGGGACTTTCGTAAGTCAATTGCCTGGGAACATCTGCACATGCGCCTGCCAGATGTTCCTAGTGCATAAGTACTAATGTATGTAATAAAGTTACGTACGTTAGTACTTACAATGAAGTGGCAGACCCTTCACTTACGGTCGAGGGCGGGGGAAGCCCCGTTATGACTAGTCATAAAAGTTAAGGTAATTATCCAGATTTCCCACCGACAGCGGGGAGTGCAGGGGGCATACTCTCCCCGCTACGTGCTTGTACCTACGGATCCCCACACACACGTAAAGTGTGCCGGCGTCTGGATCTTTCCCATTGTTTAAAATGTCTCCATCTTGTAAGTATTTTGAGTCAGACCAAATTAAAGTTTACAATATAATATTTTTTAACACTACAGACATACCAAGCTAATAACACATTGTGGATGTATAGAATTACCTGCTGTATTTTGCCTCAGAAGAATCCCTTTAAGGGTCCAACAGAAGTCGGTAAGCATACTTGGACGCTACTTCCCCTCATACTGCTTTTCCATTATGGTGGAACCATTCGCCATGTTCATTGTTGACTGCTACAATGTTGACTAGGGTGAAATCCAGGTATGAGGTCAAGAAATTACTATAAGACATGTTAAATCCCATGATCTTGTAGGATTTTAAAAGATTGTCCAATATTTATTTGTAGTTGTCTGCAAGAACTTTAGGGAGAGTCTCTTGAAAATCTACAATGCAGCTTTTTCAGGCTGGTTC
>WWET01003211.1:125949-153566 GCA_011038615.1 Limnodynastes dumerilii | reverse complement strand
ACACACACACACACATTCATTATTCCTACACAGTAACAAAGTATCTATTTATTCTCAGCTCTTCTGTCTCTAAGAAAACATTTGCATTGAATGTGACATTATGCCTGGATGCTTAGTGTGGGTACTTTCTGGCATTTATGTATGTCTCATCAGCTGAATAGGAAATTCCTCTGCAAGGTTTTTAATAGAGACATGTAAGTAAACTATACGTATAAAGGCTCTTATTGTTTTTAGTATTTTTATTGTAACATAATAAAAACATGAAAAATTAGAAGTCTATTATTTGTGGCTTTATATAGCTTACATGTCTTTACAGATATTACAGACAGTTCTACTATTATGTACATTCTATAATTTACTGAAGACAAATTAAAACTTTGGAATCATAGGAAAAATTATAAAACATAAGTTATTGCTTACACAGAACACCTTTATCCCAAAGTTTTAACGTACACATTTTAACTGGAAGAATAGTAAATGATGGCTTATTTCATTTTAATTCAGTTTCTTGAGTAAAATAAAATTGGGAGATGATAAATACACTTCCACCTGATAGCAGCAGAAATCCTCCCACCCAGCCAGTATACATGGCATCACCAAATTCCCAGCGGGGTACACCTTTAGGGACAGTATCATCCCAAAATTTTAGCAGTGTGCCATATGCAAAGTAGGACACAAAGAAGGAAGTCAGTGCCCCAGACAAAACAAAAAGGACTCCCCCAAGAACAGCCAGCATCTTTTTCACATGCCATTCGGTGTTGTCAAGGCATTTCACACAGGTCAGTGCAGGTATGGAGGCTATAAATCCCAAAGCCCCGGTGATCACCGATAGGCACACAAGAACACGACCAATTTGAACTTGAAGTGGAAGATGAGGAGTCTGGTACTCTTGACAAACAGTTATACCCACGTCTTGAGCAATACATGTTTTCCACAAACCAAGCAGGTAATTTTCATTGACAAGGAGGCCAGATGAACAAGTCAACCAATGAGGAATGAATAAGGCCACCAGGCAGCAGACAAAGCCAATGAATGAGAGGAACAGGCCTGCAAGTTCAGCAAAGCAAACCGCTGCCTCCATTATAACGCCTTGTCAATTCCACTGTATACAGAGGGAGCTTCAAGCAAAAGACAGCTTTCTTACAGGAAGCAAGCTTAGAAATACCAGTCGGTAGGCAGCTGTGAATAAATCAACGCTTTTTAGTGTGGTTGTGAGAGACTATTGTTCTTTTTTAAATCCATACTAATTATAGGTCACTAGTTTATATAAAAAAGTAGCCAATACAAACATGTTCTATTCTTCTAAAAAAAAAGATCATAGGACAAGATTAAATGATCTTCCCACTTTGCTTAATAGAGAGGAATAAATTAAAACTGGAGGATGTTTTTGAAGAATAATCCTTTATGTGCTAGACGGCAGTGTTCCCTACAATTACCATTATGTGCAGTCAGATAACAAGCAGAGCAGCTTGAACAGTTTGTACCACTTATTATTTCCTTCTCTTTTTTCTTTATTAGCACAAGATCATTTTGTACTTAAACATTTTAAAGAATAATTGATGATGATGGCTAGTTAGTATTCAGTACCATGCAAAGAGACACACGCAAATAGAATGTTTTTGCGTCAAGAAAACATGTTACATCCTTTAAACACATTTGGACCCTCCTCCAGGGACATCCGTGTCTGTGACATGCACATGCACGAGCCTTCAGGTCTAATGCATTTGCACATAATAGCGTGTATTATGCACTTATAATTTGCACAGTAATTAAGTATGTCTTGCAATAATAGGATAAAATAAACGTAACAAAATTCAGCCTTACGTAAAACACAATAATTCTTTGATACAAGTGATGTTTCCGATGTCAAAGGTGATTAAAAATATCATATTTTTGGGTTGTACTTTTAAGGAATTTAGAATAGTGCTTTTTGACTTCACAACGCCGTGTTTGCATGAAATAATGGGCCTGATCCAGAGCTACGATGTTACACTGAGCGCTGTAGCGCTCAGCGTAACATAGCTACTCTGGGCCGACACTCCCCCTGTGCGGGCGTATGGCCCCTTCCTTACGCCGACTGAAGGCTACCCTAGCTTCGCCTGGCGTAAGGAAAGGGCCATACGCTCACACAGGAGCGTATGGCCTCTTAGCACGCCCCCCACCCTCATTTACTTACCTTCCCCCGCCCACCAGCTGTAACGTGAGCGTAGGGACGCCCCCCAGCAGTAACGTGAGCGTAGGGACGCTGGAGGACGTCCCCTCCAGCATCCCTACGGCGCTACTATGGACGCCCGATCATAGATGCGTGCGCATTAGAGCTACGGCTGCCTTACTAGCGACGGCGGCCGTAGCTCTGGATCAGGCCCAATGTATTTGTAATGTAATACAATCGTGCATTCCAATGTGCTGACATTGGGTTTTGACCCGAACAGATGGGTTTTGGAGTTAGAAATGACTTCTAGCAAGTGCGTGAATCTGGAACGCACAGCAGACCACGTTCATATATTTCAACAGTTGGGTGAAAAACATTTACAATGTGCACTTATTGCAGGAGGATTTATATATTTACACACACACACACACACACACACACACACACTTATAATACAGGCTCTCGCTCTTTCAACAATAACTCTTCGCATATGTCGCCTCTACCTGAACCTTCCTTTCCCTGCTCTCTATAATGTGGTCCTACAGTAGGGGACGCCCTCCCCCTCTCCCGGTATTGTTTTGCACAAGTTTTAAATGCTCTCTTAAAGTGGGAACTATATTAAATGAATGTTAGTGAATTTGTAAAAATCTGAATTTTTTTTACGCTGTAAAAAATTGTAAACCTATCAACAAAACCAATTTACACAATTTTGTGATAGATTTTTTTTAACCTATAATATAGTTCAAAAAGGGGTGATGAACTTCCATCTGGGCTGTAAAAAGATCCCAATTTTTTGCTCTTAAAATCCCAAGAAGAATAAGGGTGAACTTCAATAGAACACTGGCCCATTATGGACTCACAGTGAATTCTCTGGGCCAGATTCAATTGCCGGCGGTATTTTAAAAAATATTGCGTCGGAAAAAATACGACGCCTTCGCCGGCAATTGAACACTAAAAATTTGCATATTCAATTTTTTTTAACGCTGCGCAAAAAGAGCAGGCAGCGAAGGCGAAATTTAATGGGGGAAAAAAAAAACCTTTTTAAACGTCGCAAATCACTCACCTCTCATAGGGGCAAATTTTTAATTAACGCTATCGGAAAAAAATGGCGTATTTTTAATGCTGCAAAATAATTGAATAGCAAAAAAAAATAGCGCCCGTTATTTAGCAAAAAATAGCGTTCAAAATATGCGAACGCTTTTAGCTCAATTAAATCGGGCCCTCAGTGTGCAAAACACAAAGAAGATCCACAATCTTTATGCATTTAACACTGATAAAGTCCTTAATGACAAAGGGTTGGATCCAGAACTACGTCCGTCTTCCATAGATGGACGTAATTCAATGAACAATAGCTACTGCGCATGCTTAGTAGCTATTGTACGTAATCTGCGTATCGCTTCAATATGTAGATTGCGTATATGCGGTCTAAAAGTCTATGGAAGACGGACGTAGTTCTGGATCTACCCCAAAATGCTTAGGGGGGACTTGCTGATGATTCTCAGTGCGTCACTCCGGTGGACACCACAGCACTGAATGGGCTTTCCTTGCATTGAGGAGCACCTTTCTTCTAACGGTGATGCAAAGTTAAGCTACAAACTTGGAGTGTGATTTTTGTTTGCTGATTTGAAAATATTATCCGTAATGCTTATTTTTAAGGCTGCCAGTGATATTATTAATAAAAAGATTTGCTGCAACATATAGCGTGACATTTTACTATTGACAACACTAAGGTCCATGTAATGATGCTATCTACCTTAGAGTTGTCAGGATTACAGACCTGCCAAGGTGATTTTTAGCGATACTCATATACTGTCAGACCAATGATGTCGAGTGTATGATGCCACCAGTCCTGGCAGACCTAACAGAGGTCTAGTGCAGGGCAGAGGTGGAACTAGCGAGTTGTAGGCCCAGGTGCAAAAAATATGCTTTGGCCCTTATGATATCCCAGGTAGCCCAATGGGGGGCTTCAGTGGTGCGGTGATGATGGCTGTGGGCTCTTGTATCAGCATGGGCACCGGTGCTGCTGCACTTGTTGCACCAATGATAGTTCCGCCCCTGGTGCAGGTTGCACCCCATGCTGATTTATTTATTTACACATTCTAATGACAGACACCGAGGTAGCTGCCATTATTAGAACTTAGTCGCGATCCCTGAAACTGTTTGGAATTATATATAATTTATTTGTATTCTATTTGAAATAACAGAAATTGAAAACTTGAGTCCCACAAATGTAGGGCTGCCCCTGCCTATGGTGATAGGTAAGTGTAGTAGGATTGTGGACCGTTTTCACACTTAAGTAAGTGTATAGTCTACGGGCCTGATCCAGACCTACGATCATGAAATGCTCGTGTGCGTAGCGTATTTACGCCAGCGTACCTCCAATGCACTCCCCTAGGCACTCCCCCTGTTCGTACTTACTTTTGCCATCTTACACTGAGCAAACCCTACCCTAACTTTTCCACGCTAGCCGTGGCCATCGTAAAGGTCCTTGCGTAGTTACGATGCTTAGCACGCCCATACTGTACAATTTAAATGGCTCACCCCGCTCTCGGTGCATATTTACGACTTTCGTATGGCAGGCACGCCCCCTCGAGCGTAGTTACGAAGCTGGTACACTCAAGGCCCACACGCTCAGACTTTCGTAGCGTAACATGAGCGTAACATCTGCCCCGAGCAACCGCAGTAAGTACAAATGGCTGTTTTTACGCTTATGACCAACGGAAAAACGCACCCGAGCGTAGGTCTGGATCAGGCCCTACGTGCGTATTTTTACAATCAGTTAAACTGCGCATGCCCAGAACCCCAATATATACACATGGAAACCATAGCCGACTGGTTCACATACACGGATGTCAGACTTAGAACTGATGCACACGTCACCACGGAATGAGTCCCGCATGCGTGGCTAGAGGGGCAAGACTGCACACGGGCTATTAATGTACAGTATAGGCGTGCCAACAGAGTTAGGACTCATTCACAAGTAGGAGCACCTTGCGGAAACTAACATACGCACGGGAAAAGTTAAGGTAGCCCTCGACCACTCGTAAGTTGATGAATCGTTTTGTTTGCTGTGAGGCCATGCGTCTTCTCTTACCTAGTTCAGCCCACACCTTCTGCATGTTTATAATCAATATAAATAAACTATAATAATAATAACGAATGTGTGTTTATAAATGAAACAAATAGAGTCTCATATGCTGATTTTAAAAGTTTCCATTTTTTGTGTATAGTTTGAGAAGGTTTTTTTTTTTGTAACTAATTAACTTGAAATTTTTATAACAAACACAATAACATTTATATCTATATAACTATAGTGGTTGTTTCTTTTAGTTTTTATTTTTTAAATTATTGTTTTGTAAATGTTTTATGAAACTTTGTATATGTAGTGGATCATTATTTTTATAACATCATGCAGTATTTGTTTATGTTTTTTGTAAAATATGTCATGTTTATATTCATTTCTTGTTTTATTTTTAATGGTTATTTTTGAGTACTTATGTTAATGAGAGTACTTGCTGTTTTGAGAAATAAAATTTTGTTTAGTTTTCCAGAGCCTAATCAATGCATTTTCGTTATGTACCTGAATCATAAGCAATTTTAAGCACCATTACACATGCCCAATTTACATCTAATCTGCACGTACCTAATACTACGCAAGATAGACTTACGTCCTTATGTTGTACTCTCAACTCAGGGGAAGTGGTTAACTGGGTTAATTCTTTTCTGTGAACAGGTATTGCAAATTTTTCACATGCATATATTTAGGTAAGTTCACAATTTTACTCTTAACTGTGAATCAGGTCCTTTGTACCTAATAGTAGGGGTGAACTTTGAAGGTTTACACTTAGCCCTAACCCCTGCATGTTTAGGGCTTCATTAATGAAAGATAGTTATCTTTTTTCATGTGATAAATTCTATTATTGCATGAAAACAATGTTATCTATATATACAAATCCATGATCTCTCTCTCTCTCTCTCTCTCTCTCTCTATATATATACTGTGTATTTTAAAATAGCAAGGTAATATAGCACCCTCTAGTGTAGGAATAGAACATAACAGTCATTAACAGATAAACAGATCCAGACTTCCATTTTGATGCCATCAGATCCCCAAGCAAATCATTCAGAGGAATCTCCAAGCATTGGGCCTCACTATGATGAATACTTCTATATGTTTGTTTTTTAACTGCTCCCAGATAGAATACAAGGACCTACCTCAATATTTCATGATTGCACATGAGCACAAGGAAAAATAATACCCAATTCATATACATATTTATATTGCTAGGTTTCAATACAAAAGTGTGCTTACAGAACTGGCAAGTAATAGCACACAGTACTAAGCGATCAACATCTGATACCTCCCACCACAGCAATACAATCACAAGGAAATAATGACACGGACAACCATATTGGACTTAAAAAATGGGACAAAGGTTTATTTAAAATGAATTGTTTAAGGAAAATCTAACCAAGTTTTATATAGACTATAGAATTTAGGATTGAGACCAGGTGGCAATAGCATGTGGGTGTCACCCCAGGAAAATTTAAAAGGACAAATCAAGTTTGTCAATACTATTCAGGGCACCACATCCGTCCCCGACCAGGATCCCCGGCCCCACCTCTTCAGTTTGCACACCTCATCTTGTCGGAGGAGGCAGACCAGGACCCCATCACGGAACAGGTGATTTGGCTTTCACAAGAAGGATGCGTCTCTGCTAAGCTAATATTTCTAACCCATCTTTTTTCTGCGCCAATTTTTATAATGGTGACAAACCACCTCTACCACCACAGGGAGGTACCCTTAAGTACCTCCACCCAACACCTAATAACCCTGCAGAGCCCTCAATAACTGATAGATAAAGCAGATTTCCCTTGTCCGAGAAGTGAACTCCATCTTCCCTATAACTTTGTGAGATAAATGAGGATGGGAAATGACATGACCCCCCAGTGACAAAACCAGTTTTCTGATAGATCTATTAACCCATTTACGGTCCCATCAATCTTTTTGATAGATCCCGGCCCATGCCAAGATCTCCTCGGAATCATATTAGACCAGCAAATGTGCAGGGAGGGAAACAGCGTGTAAATAGCAGCTAGATTCCCTTTAATAGCAAATTCTAAGGGACAAGATTTACCATAACCCAAATAGTTATTCCGAGGTGTATAATAAACACTGGGGAACCCCATATACCTAATGAAAAGCCAATAAAATATGCACCAACGCATATACCTAAAACCCAACCGATCAATTTTCCAAGCTGGTTTGGGGGAAACAAGAGAGTTATTTTCACAAAATTGACCTGTCCAGTAAACATAAGAGTGCCCAATGATCCAGGCCGAATGACCCTGAAGAACATGACTTGAAATAAAAAGAAAATATTGTGTCAAAGATTTAGTGACAAAATATACTACCGATGATACCTATCTACTAAGATTACCTACCATCAACATAGGAATAACCAACTTATCCAGCACAAGTGACACAAGGGTAAAAACATGAGGGTAGGGGAGAAAAACCTAAGCCAGCGCAAGTCTAATGAAGGTGAACAACTCCTGATAACCCCAAAGCCTTTAAGAGTGGTATCTGCACAAGTCCAAATAAACGGAGTCTCTAGACACGCCTCCTGTCCGGGAGTGTGTCTCTCTGGTAAAACTTTGTGCTAAAGCAGCCAGAAAGAGTCCAAAGAAATCCAAAATAACTGTATGTGACAGTCTGCCGTGAGTCTTGAGACAAACTCAGCCCCTCAGCTGATCAATACTGATCCACACTCCCCAATAGTACTCCTCGGAGAAAGATAGGTGCAAGATATAAATACATTTATTGAGGTAACAAATATAACCAATAAAATAAAGTAAAAACACTTTACGCGGTCACTCCCCCCTTTCGTACAAGCAGACGGCATCACTGGCTTCAGATACCGGCCTCCCTCCACCGACATTCCGGAAGTCGCGGCGGTGAGGCAACGGACTTAACAACAGCTCTTTGAGAGACCACTGTATACCTGCTGCTTCCTTCTCAGGAAAGTGTTTTTACTTTATTTTATTGGTTATATTTGTTACCTCAATAAATGTATTTATATCTTGCACCTATCTTTCTCCGAGGAGTACTATTGGGGAGTGTGGATCAGTATTGATCAGCTGAGGGGCTGAGTTTGTCTCAAGACTCACGGCAGACTGTCACATACAGTTATTTTGGATTTCTTTGGACTCTTTCTGGCTGCTTTAGCACAAAGTTTTACCAGAGAGACACACTCCCGGACAGGAGGCGTGTCTAGAGACTCCGTTTATTTGGACTTGTGCAGATACCAGTCTTTTCATATAGGCTGTAGCTTTTCTACCATCTAAACTGCTCTGTTTGAATCATCTGCTGTTCGTGTATATGGTATAAGTCTGTTCATTGTAATATCACACCATATTAAGTGTGGTTGACTATCGATTATCTGTATTAATCTAGTAATTATCTTGCATCTTTCTTAGTATATAACCTACCGGTATAACTTTGACTTTTTGATAACTTTACTGCAGGATTAGAGCTGTTTTAACATTGGATCAGAATATAATACTATTTGACTCTGACTATTATCAATATTACTCTCCAGCATTTCTTTTATAATTTTCTACTGACATATTATAATCTAGACTTGCCTTAGGTTAGGAGCAGCGCACTCTCTCCCAGCTTTCCTATTGTTTGTTTATTCAAGTTATTAGGGAGTGTGGATCTCCCTAGCTGCGGGTAGGGTGCAGCAGCTCATAGCGCCTTTATTACTTACCCTTAAATTCACAGATATACAGTACCGATGATACCTATCTACTAAGATTACCTATCTACTAAGATTACCTACCATTGACATAGGAATAACCAACTTATCCAGCACAAGTGACACAAGGGTAAAAACATGAGGGTAGGGGAGAAAAACCTAAGCCAGCGCAAGTCTAATGAAGGTGAACAACTCCTGATAACCCCAAAGCCTTTAAGAGCAAAATCGAAGGTGAGCGATTAGAGTAAGCTCGTACTAGCTTTGATTTCCCGAAATCTAACTTACCAAACAAAGCGAAACTTTGAAAGAAAACATGCATCTATCTTATCTTCGCTCCAACTAAAGCTTATCCAACCTAATATATTTACAGAATGCACTGGACTTCCACCTCCCTAATGCTTTAATGTGATCTGTAGAATGGCCCTCAAAGGCGGCGGAAGTCGCAGTGCCTATCCTGAAAGTGCCATAAGCAGAAGCATCTAAGCCTAATCCCTTCATGCAGTGTTTTAATACTGCCGACAATTTAAATTTTGTCAACGGACGGGCTTCCTGATGCGCCAACCAATTTGAACCCCCCCGGGTGACCCCCAATCAGATAAACCTTAGCTAAAACAACCGGAAACACACTGCGGTAACTGGATGACTATTAATAGTCACCCATCTACCTATGCCCAACAGATCTGTTTTTGAATGACGAATTTTACATGAAATCGAAGAATTCGATAAAATGACAGTCCCCCGCAGCATACCTGAGGCAACTGCATCAATTCCCATAGCTACCAACTCCGAGACTCTAAAAGCCCCAAAGAAGCCAGAGAGAATGCCACCCTGAAAAGGTTAGTCTCAAAAAGATCTGACGCCACCTGACCAACTTGAATAATCTTTTTTAACAAAGAAAAATCAATAGGAATCTGCAAATCATCAACCCTTGGCTGCTTGCGAGCCCACCCTTTTAAAACCCGAGAAGTAAAAAAGCTTTTGGTAAAATCCTGCACCCCATGTAACCTGGTAAAATAGGAAACTCCTGCAAGAAGGGATGACATTGACACTTTTGATCTGAGTGCCTGAAGTTGAAACCAGAGCCATTTAAAAAGCAAATGACTGTCGGTCTTAGTTGGCCTAGCTGTGCTCCAATCGACCCATTACGCCCACTCTGATACAAGCGAAGAGTACCCGGGGCCAGAGAGCCCAACGCCTCTAGGCCGGCTATACAATCTGCCAGAGATGACACGGGCATGACAAGCCTTCCTGTTGAACACTTGGCGCCAACTCCCTACACCTGGGCCAATTAAAGCGGGATAGCACATCCGCAATTACATAAGACACCCCGGGCACATGTTTTCGACCATTGCTGACTTGAACCACTCCCAAATTGTCGCACCAGAAAATGATGCTGTGATCCTGTAACAAACAAGCCCAAAGTTCTACACAATGAGAATCAAGGATAAGTTCAAGGACCAATAGGTTGCTAGTAATGCCTAACCAAACCCAAAAAGAAAGCCACAGTGCAGCGCGCCATGCTTCCTGGAAAAATGCTCCAAAATACTTGTAACCAGCATCATTAGTAAACATCTGATGTTGCCGGTGAATTCCAAATGCAAACGCCATTAAAGTTCTCCAAAAACTGAATCCATACAGCCATGTCATCAGCCATGTCATCCTTAAGCTCCTTGGAAAGGTGTATGAAATGATGTAAGAATTTCACACCATCTGTAGCCCTTTACAATCTTCTACAAAAGATTTTGCCCATGGGTATAACCCTGCAAGCAAAATTTTAAATGCCTAACAAGGATTGAACCTTTTTTAAAAATAGCCCAACGCAGCATGCCTATCTCGAGAAGGACAGCTTTATTTTTTAAATCTTTTCCAGTGAAAGCCGGCAAGAACCCTCGTCAGTATTGATCTTGATTCCCAAATAAGAAATACATGTTGATTATCCCTCCATCTTCTCAGAAGCCACTGGTACACCTAAATTCCAAAACAATGCTCTAGCAGAAAAAAAAGCTTGTTTACAAGCGTCAATACGAGAGGGGCCAACAAATAGAAAATCATCTAAATAATGTGCAATATACCTAAGATGGGCCCCTTTATCAATGCACCAATGCAAGAATGTACTCAACTTTTCAAACAGAGCACAAGAGATGGAGCATCCCATAGGCAATGACCTATCTACGAAATAACCCACTGGCAAGTGAAAACCCATATAAACAAAAGAGTCTGGATGTAAAGGCATTAACTGAAAAGTAGACTCAATATCTAATTTTGCCACAGGAACGCACCATCACCAGAGCCTGTTCAAACAGTTGGTATGAAACTGAGCACACCAGCATCATTGATGGAGGAGCCTTTGGGATAAGGCAAATGCTGGATTAAACAATACTTACCTGGTGTTTTCTTTGGAACCATCCCCACTGAAGAAATTACGGACCCACGATCGGCAGCTCTGAAAAAGTCCCCGAAATCCGGTCCAATTTAACTTCATTCATAACTTTCTCTAACACAACGTGGGGTAACTGACATCAAGTTTCTTTCTTTAGTAACAACTAAACCTTTTATAGGTAACTTAAAACCATCCCTAAAACCTTCGAACAAAAGTTGTGCATCCGCACGATTGCTATACACATTAGGCCATTTTAACATAGCCTCTAATTTAATGGGGGTGGATGCCTTGCGGAGGGGGCCTGGAGATTGCAATAAGCAAAGTGTAGGGTTTGCAATCCCATGCGGAGTACGCTCCACCACATTTTGTGCAGTTGTGTTTATATCTACATGTTGCACCCCTTGTACAGCCGGAGTTCCCTGAGTTGGTGGAAGACGACCTGGCCTGCTGACTATGCTTACGAAAGAAAGAGGAATCAAAGATAGCCTTTACGTTGGTTATATGCATCCAAGTCCCCATGTCACTTGCGAAAAAAACAATATTTATTGTACCCTGATAAGTATCGCTTAATACTTTCTAAAGCGATCATCGTACACACACCACATTCCCAATCTTGTATTAGCATACATATCGTGTATGAGATGGAGATATCTTAAAATCCCCATATACTCCAACGAGCGAGATTCTAGGTAACATACAGCAATTGGACAAAATTCGCCCAAACAATTTGAAAAGGTTTTATAAGCTTCCTCTCCAATGCCACCCTTAGCTTTTGCCACTGCAATCGCTTCCTTCCCTGTTTGCGTGACCGCAAACATGTCCACAAAATGCCCCCATTTTATCCATTCGCGGGTCGAGTGACACACATCCCACGTAATGGCTGTATTGTCACACAACATCGGTGGAGGCCCCTGAAAATTTTGGGCCTTTCTTCTTTGCCTTTCCCTTTTTAGAAGGATTTTATCACAAAATGTAGGACTTACCGCGTCAAGACCAAGCCTTGCTGCTAATCCTGGTCCAGTCCAGTCCAGGTCAAGTCAAGTCAAGTCTTGCTCCAGTCCAGTCCATTTGTGATCCAGTCCAGGTCAAGTCAAGTCTTGCTCCAGTTCTGATCCAGTCCAGGTCAAGTCAAGTCTTGCTCCAGTCCAGTCCATTCCTGGTCCAATTCAGGTCGTCTTACTCCCCCTTATGTGTATACAAGTATATATGAGTAATGTACGTAATCTGCGTATCGTTTCGATACGTAGATTGCGTGTATGCGGTCTAAAAGACCTAGCCTCTGGCTAAATTTAAACAAAACAATTTAAACAAATTTAAGGATCAAATATAGTCTATGTTTAACATTTACCTAATAAATTGATTGAGCAACTTCCATTCTGGTTTTATTCTGTTTGTGGGCATGTCTGGGATCAGTTGCTGACAGGGAGAGCTGATCCAAAGCAGCCATTTTGGAGACTTTAAGGGGTGTCTCCTAGGTAATTTGGCTCTCAATTTGCCAAAAGTTAAGGTATGGTTTGAAAAGCGTATCTTGACAAAATACGTACATTCAAGGGGTGTGCCTAGGGGAGTGTATAGAAGGTATGCACACGAAAATACGCTACGCGAATAAACGTACGGCAAACGTAGTTCTGTATCTACCCCAATGTCTGTAAGGTATGTGTCCCTAAGGTATATGGTCTGTATTGTATTGCATTTTTAGGATGAAATGGGATTTGTATAGTGGAGACTAGAATGCTGCCTGTATTGTATACGTTTGCTTTCTTTTATTGTGGTTACAAGATTGTGTTTTATGTTGATTACATGGATACTATACTCTAGAAACTCTAATGACAAATTGTTAAACTGGTAGGCGCAAATTTAAAGTTTGCAGGGAGGCACCAAACACCCTAGCCCCGGCCCTGCCTCCGGTGCTGTCCCCCGCCTGGTTCTATTATGCGCCAAGTGCTGAAGCTGGTGGCTCCTCCGGGGGGCTGCCATATTAACTGTTCCTACAACCTATGTCAGCGCTGCCGGAAGTTGCCTCTGCCATATCTACTGCATGCGAGAGCTTAGCAGGGGCAGAAGATGACACATGTGCATGTGCTACAACCAGAACTATGGCATGCGCTGGATGCACCCGCCACCAAAACCTCAGGGAGCGCGCTTGCGGTCTCCGCTTCCAAAAGCGCGGAGAAGCCGAATGCCACCATGCTGGATGGGACATTATAACAGGTAAGAGGTTAGAAACAGGTCAAAGAGGGAAGGGGAAAAAAGTGAGGGAGGGAGATCAGAATAAAGCCAACAGAGATGGGAGGAAGAAAAAGCAAAGACAGCTTAAGAGGGTACAAAAGGAGTCAATGAAAAATATAGGAAGTATAGAGAAGAAGAGCATGAAAAATAGGAAGAAAAAAAAATAACAAACAGGATATATTGCAATACCACAACTCAATGAAAAACAATGAGAGACACAGAGTTATAATCAGCCTTCCCAAACGAAATTTCAAAGAGGCAAGAACACAGAACCTAGCAACCTTATATTAACCAAGTCACCTGACCTAAACCACCCCCCCTTTAACCTTTAAGCCAATCATAGATACAGCCATGCTAATATTGTTCTAGCAACTTTACTAACAAGTTGTTTGCTGTGTAAGAAACACCCAATCGGTAGTTTATGTTACCTCACATCTATGCGGCATTCAGTTTTTCTCATTGTGCTTTAAGAGCCAGATTTAGATGTCTGCACATCAGACAGGGCGGCCCATCCCCTTCGTCCGCCTAAACTCCATAAGGTGGGTGGGTAGGAAGGGAGCATTTAAATTTTACAGTGCGGGTGGGTTTAACTGCCTTATAGCAGCGTAACTGTGCTCCTCTCCTCTTCCATGTGGCCTGCCAAACCTCCATGTGTGCGGTAAATGCACTCAGGCATGAATCCAGCCCTAAGCCTCTGGCTAAATTTAAACAAAACAATTTAAACAAATTTAAGGATCAAATATAATCTAGAGCAGGTTTGGCCAACCTGTGGCTCTCAAGGTGTTGTGAGACTACGAGTCCCAGCATGCTTTAACTGCACAGGCATAGCTACTACCTGATATAGGTTGCTGGAACTTGGAGTTTTACAACACCTGAAAAGCTACAGGTCAATCAGGCATGGTCTTGGGCCTTGTGGTTTAAACCAGGATTGCCGACTTTTTAAGGCTTCCCTCTGGGAGATCCCGGTGGGAAGCCATTGATGCCTGCAAAGGGTGGGGCTTAATGACGCGATTTATGCAAATCGTGTCATTAAGCATCACCCCCTGTCAATTACTATTGTGTTCTCTAGTGTTCTAGGGGCTAACTCTAGGGATTACAATAGAGTTTATTAGGGGGTCGGGACTTGTGGGAGATTTGCTGACTCTCCCGGGATACCGGGAGAACTGCACAAGTTTCGGGAGTCTCCCGGATATTTCAGGAGAGTCGGCAACCCTGGTATAAAAAATGGAAAACATTGAGCAGACTGGAAGGGTCAAGTGACTTTTAAATGCTGTCAATTTCTATGTTGGCATGTTTCATATTGAAAATGAAGCTGCTTAGTTAAACTGGTACAATAAGCTTAATATAACACTAAAGGGAATATTAAATTGCCTTCATAGAAAGGAATTACCATAAAGTACTGCACCCAGAATTCCACAAAACTTTAATATTACACTCGCAAGGAACAGAAAACGACTACATTTTGTGCATGTGTACACAGGGCCATTCTTTGGAGGGTAGGCAAAGCCTCCTCAGGACCCCACTGCCAATCTTGTGCATGTGCAGATTGGATGCAAGATCTGCGCATTGGCTGATTTACTGCAGCTGATTAGTTGTTTATAGCCAATTAATCAGCTGCAGCTGCTGGTTAGTGCTTTATAAACAGTGTTCAGCACTAAATGCTTTTTTTTATACATCTTAAGCTGGCAGCCGTCAACATCTCTCACAGAGCCGGTGCCGCCTGCTACAGTACATTAATAGTGTGCCACAGAATTTACCGCACTGAATGTGTCAGTCTCTGCATACTATCTAGACTTCTGCAGCATCCCCATTTTACATGCAGACGGGGGTCCTTCTCGCGCACACAGCAGGGATATGGCTTCAGAACACTGCTGCACTTGGATGCAGAGGACTGGATCCGGTCCAAACTCTTCGTGTTTAACCAAATAGCAAACCACAATTGGATATGCCCTTTATAGTCAGGGTAAAAGCTTTAGTGCGGTGCTTTGAGGGGAGGGCGCATGCGTTGTTTAGATGTTAAGTGCGTTTTATGCATGTAACTCCTATTGTATGGAACTTACTTCTCTACGATATTATTTACAAGGAAAGGGGTTGTGATTCCCTCCGCCCACCTCGCTGATCCGCTTGAGAGATTTAAGGCTGCCCTGGGCAGTGTAAGTCTCACAATATCCACGTCAGAGAGGGAAGTGACAAGGCTTGTGCGGACTGACAGACCCCCCCGCATGTACAGAAAATATACGTGCCAAAGTAAGTGAGTCGAGACAAATTATAACTGTAGATTTTCAAAAATAAAAAGGTTGTCCTACCACAAAATTATTTTTCCTGTTAACATATTTTATGTAGGCAATTTAAACTTAATTTAGTGAAAAAGATCATTCACAAAAATATGTGTCTGAAGAAGCAGATGGCTTCAAGTGAGTCAGAAAATAGTCTGAACTTCAGTCTAATAATAAATATTGAAGTTACTGCTTGTTCTTTAAATATTAAGGATAGGCAGAGTACCCAGTGCTGCCACCTTTATTCTGCCAACCTAATTTCCCTATGCTCATTGCTTCATCATAGATGGGCAATTACTCAGAGTAGGATAGAAGGGGAACAGGGACTGAGTGCTGCAGAGAAGGGAGCAAGGTGGTGTAAAGGGGTGCTGTGACTGCTAGAGCTGGGGAGAATAGGTATGTGACAAAGTGGGGGCCAGTAAGCATTTTTAAGGTTAAACTGGTTACTAATTCAAGGTTAGGTGTGTCATTTTTCCATTTTGCCCCTGGCACTAAAATTTATAGCTATGGTTCTGATGCCCCCGTACACACTGCTACCTGGTTCAGTGCTCCGCAATCTATGTGCCGCAGCACACAAGTGTGCCACGTGATATGGCTAAGTGTGCTGTGGCGCAATGCCTCTGAGGCAGGCAAGGTCCAGACACAGGGTGTTTTTTATATTTTCCCCACCTGCACCGGACCTTTAAACAGTGAACCTGGGCACGGTAAGCTTTAAAAAGCATCCTGGTTACTCGGCAGTGACGTGCTGGGCGAGATGATGGCACGGATGTCAAACAAGCACGAATTAAAGAGAAACTGAGGAGCGGAGCACACAGGAAAGAGATGGAGAAATGGATATTGAATAAAAGAAAGGAAGTAACTGAAAAGTAAGAAAGAACAGAGAGGGAGTCAGTGAGTGATTGTATGGACATGAGAAAGTATGGGCAATGTGATGGTATTGGCAGTGAGTGATTGTATGAGAAAGTATGGGCAGTGTTTTATACACTGCCCAAAGTACACAAGTCACTGATAGACCCCCCAGGTAGACCTATCATGGCTGGAGTAAATTCTATAACTGCTAATCTATCAGAAATGATAGATTCATTACTCCAGCCATTGATGCACAATATAAAGGCCTACTTGAAAGATACTGGGGATGTACTAAGAGTTGTATACAGAGGGATCGACCTATATAGTGACAGCGGACGTCGGTACTCTACACTATTATAGATCATAATCTAGGCATTTAAGCAGTGGAGTGGGCGCTACTAAAAAGTAATGTAGAACCTGGTAAAAAGAAATTAAGGATAAAGTTAAGGATAAAGTTTATCCTGAGTAATAATTTCTTTTGGTTTAATGGAGAATTTTTCCTGCAAGAAAAAGGCACAGCAATGGGGACAAAGTTTGCCCCCTGCTACGCTAATATATTTATGGCGTGGTGGGAGGAGCATACCATTGAAAATCATCCTTTGGCCCAGAAACATCTGAAACTATAAAAGGTACATTGATGATGTCCTTATGATTTGGAATGGTCCAATGGATGATTTGGAAGAATTCTGTGTCTATCTGAACTCCAATGACTATAACATCAAGTTGGATTTTAAAATCAGCGATGTTGAAGTGGAGTTTTTAGATTTGGTAATTATCAGAGAGGGAGAAGGCTTCAAAACAAAGAATTTTAGAAAACCCACTGATGCCAATGCTTTTATACCCCAGGAAAGTAGCCATCATCCTAATTGGCTGAACTCCATACCCTATAGTCAATTTGTTAGGGTCAAACGTAATTGTACAGAGGAGGACACCTTTAAAGTGCAAGGGGAAGAATTGAAAGATAGGTATAAGAAGAAGGGATATGCCCCCACAAATATTGAAGAAGCATGGAAAAAAGCTGAAAAACAAAAAAGAACTAAATTATTGAAGGAAAAAAGTAAGAAAAATAAGAAGAAAAAGCAGGATGTGGCGATAATCACACAATTTAATAAGAATTATCAGGAAATAGAATTTTTTTTAAAAAGACACTGGGGAATATTGAAGAACGACCAGGAGTTGGAAGGGGTTATAGGTGACAGACCAAAATTTATTTATAAAAGGGCAGGAAATATCAAGAATATGGTAGTGAGAAGTGCTACATCCAGTAAAGGTTTTTTCCGATGTGGTAACTGTGTGGTGTGTAGGAATGTAAAAATGAAGACTACGAAAGTTACTTCGTACACAAATCCCAAGACAGGTAAACAACATGAAATTGAGAATTTCATGACATGCAACACGAAAAATTGTGTTTACCTAATGGAGTGTATGTGTTCCAAAATATATATCGGTAGATCCACTAGAAAATTGAAAGAAAGGTGGAGAGAGCATCTAAATAATATTAAAAAAGGAGATTACTCCCATCCCATATCAGAACATTTTGAAGAGAAACACGAGTGTAATAGTGAAGCTATAAAAAGCCTGATAGGGATTAAAAAAGGGGAAGGAAGCTGGAGAAACAATAAAAAACAGGAGGATCTGGCGAAAAAAGAAATGGAGCTCATTTTTAGATTAAGTTCTCTTAACCCTGGAGGTTTAAATAATTTATTTGAACTAAAGTGGTTTTTAAATAGATTTTTTACTCAGATGTATGATATTATTGACATTGTTTTTTTATGTATGTTTTAGGCATTTATAGGCCATCGGCAAGATTCACACCAGGCACTTTATAGAAAATATCACTTGACCTAGGAGGAAAGTCATCACCTTGAAATCACGACTGCATAGAAATAAGACACTCACAATTCTTTGTTGATATATTCTTTAGGTATCACTTTTACTACAGTGGAATTATACGGATTTTAATAGCACATAATTCAACTCTTTATTTTTTATATAGAGAAGTAGTTTCCAATATAAGCACTTTTAACTTTAGAAGCACTATCACTTTAAGAGTAATATGAATATGTGCTTAATGGGAATAAGTTCAATGAGAACATTGGAGCTATACGGATTCTAATAGTACACAATCAGCACCTTATTTCTAAATAGAGAAGTAATAAAAGCACCATATCACTTTAAATATTTTTAGAAGCACTATCACTTTAAGAGTTATTTACACGTTATAAATAGGATGTTTTCTTTTTAAGGCAGAAAATTGCCATATGAATTTTATGAAGAATATTAATTTAATTTAATAACGCTATGAGTTGCCAATAGGAACTTTGGAAGAATGAATTGTGAGAACCACTTGAAGATAGATGATATTTAAAAAAATTTTTAATTGTATGATTCATGTATTTTGGTATACAAGGACTCCAAGATATTGATTTTTTAAATGATTTCTTAAATGTTGTGATATTGGACCGGATTCACAATTAAGAGTGTGTTCCGTGCGTTCGTAATAGATCCGTACGTTCATACAAAATAAGTACGTTTTGCAAAATGAATAAATTTCGGAACACTTCCGTGTTGTGAAAGCAACCTTATCATTAGCGTGCGTATATGTGACGGAAGTTAAACGTTCGCATATTTAACCGCACGTTTTCTGCATTACCACGCCTATCTTTTGCTATTTGCATTCCGATTGACGCCTACTAATTAATAATCCGTCCGATCTTTTATGTTCGTACAGATTTTTTTGCGTGCGGAAATTACTTAGCACTTAGAAGGGGATACACCATACTAGTGGCTACTTACTCCTAAAAGTCTCAACAGATTTATATTTGGAAACACAAAATATCTTACCTGAGTACTCAGCAGTGTTATAATTATACATATGTACCTTTGTTTTATGCTTGTTCATATGTTTTTATAAATATATGTTTTTGTGTGTGAATAAATTAGTTTGCATTTTAAAATTCACCTGTTTGCCGGCCTATTGAACATAGTGAATTGGATACATCTTTTTTTAAATATATTGAAACTCGGTAGCTGTGTTTAGCACCTGTTGTGTGCACCCCCCTGGTTTTTTTGTAGTATAAAGGAGGGTTTAGCAGAATACCCTCCCACACAGCTGAGTTCATACACAATTGGTGCTCTCCTTTTCTCATTTTTTGACATCATATACCCTGCATAAAGGACGTCCAAGCTTGATGATCCATACACCTTGAGAAAGACATTTTACATGTTGAAACGCGTTGGTGGATAGCAGCAAAACATGGACTCACCGTTTTTATTAAGAACTGTTATGAACGTTGTTAATATGGGTTATCCGGACCCCATATTATGTTAAATGTTAACTGCATTATGGAGAATATGTGAAGTAGCTGTTTTTATTTTTAAACATTAAAAGGATTATTAATAGCTGGGTTCTGTCCTGTTTGAATCAACGGAGAATCTTTCTGTTGGAGGAAAAGACCGGAGGATATTATATTTGATGTGCCTAAATTACAAGATGTTTACCTTGTGAGTATATTTCGTATGAGTGGCTCATATAGGGTATTAGGACATATTGCACTATCCTGTGTCTGCCTTGTATTTTTCTTATGTGTATTTGGTACGTGAAGAGGACGGAGTGACTTTAACAGTGTCTCGGTGACGTGGACCTCTACCCCTCCAGAACGGTGACTCAACAGATGATAAGGTACAAGAGGTGTTTGAAGTAAGTGCAACCAAAGGAGGTAGGAACGGATCCGGGACAGAACGGTCTTCACTATTGTACCCCTGACATCCGGTGATCGGCAGTGGAGATAATTGCAGAGTACGTGGGGAGAAACTGAACGGAGCTCTGAGGACCAAAGGAGCACCACTACCCCCTTCATGTGTGGTGGACGACGGAGAAGTAGAAGTCGGAGGCTAGGATACAGTCATGGATGGATTTGACAGGCTAGACCACAAAGAGAAAATTATTGAAAGAGAACAAAGCAACAAAAAAAGAACATTATGGAGAATTATTGAAATATATACAACGTGAAATGAAGAGAAGAAAGAGTGAGTGCCATCATTTTTTATAAGAGTTGTTATATTGGAGTGACTTTTTCTTGCTATTTATCTGTGCATCACGAGGAGAGTATTGCGATTCGAAAAGACACTGAGATCTGTATACACACTGTGAACATTAAAAGAAAGTATGGGCAGTGTGATGGTAGTGGAAGAGAAAGTATGGGCAGTGTGATGGATGTGGCAGAGAGAGTATGGGCAGAGTTATGGTAGTGGCAGTGAGTGAGTGATTGTATGGATATGAGAAAGTATGGGTTGTGTGATGGTAGTGGCAGTGAGTGAGTGACTGTATGGACATGAGAAAATATGGGCAGTGTGATGGTAGTGGCAGCGAGTGAGTATTGTATGGACATGAGAAAGTATATACAGTGTGATGGAAGTGTCAGCAATTGAGTGACTGTATGGACATGAAAAAGTATGGGCAGTGTAAGGGTAATGGCAGTGTTAAAGTATGTGCAGTGTGTGAGTGACTGTATGCCATAAGGAAGTATGGGCAATGTGATGGTAGTGGCAGTGTGACTAATTGTATGGACATTAGAAAGTATGAGTAGTGTGTGTGTGTGTGATTGTATGCCATAAGAAAGTATAAGCAGTGTGATGGTGTAAGCTGTGTGTGTGTGTGATTGTATGCTATAAGAAATTGTCGAGACACATGAATGGGGACTACTGGAGGTACATGAAGGGGATAATGGGGAGGCTGGAGACACATGATGGGAGATGCTGCTTTTTTGTGTATATTTCTGTTTTTGGTGTGCTGCGGAATTCTGGGAAAGGCTTAGGTGTGCTGAGGATGAGAAAAGGTTGAGGAGCACTGCTCTAGTTTCCTGTGAATCGTTTCACAAACTGTTCCCAAAAACCTTTGCTTCAATGTTATGCTGATCCACAAGGGGGCATTAATCAGAAATATGAATGGAAAACATTGCATTGAAGGTGGTGTGTCTGTACACACACACTAACATTTTTACAGCTGATCTTGTAAAATTAGGAGCTCCCAAAATCAAATCACACATTGTGATGCAGTTTCAGATGATTCTGTAGCATCATAGGACAGTACACTCTTGCAAGATGTCAGAGCTATCTGACAATAATTGTGTGATTTGCACAGTAAGCATCAGATAACCTTCTAGCGTGTAACCTGCTTTACTCATCACTCTATCTAATTACTTGTCACTTCTACTGCTGTCATTACTACACTAAAGAAAAGGACAACAACAACTTATCTTTGAAACAGATATATAAGTACTGGGCAGTGCAATTTCCCTTTCCAATGTTAGAGATTTTTTAAGAAAACATTTGAAAACTTCTGAATATTTAGCATAATATTTGATTTTAATCTATGGAGGTTGTTATAAGGAATAGTCCTAAACAAATTAAAAATAAAAATACACTCCCAAGACAGCACTGTGATTAAAAAAATGGACAGGTAATAAAAAGTCAAACAACGGCAACGTAGCTCAAGTATAATATGAATATGAATAAAAGTAATCCCAATAAAAAAGTCTCAATGAAAATAATAATATCAGCATGTGTGAGAGCAAAGTTTCATATAGTTGAACCAAATGAAAGTTGTATTCCGATCACAATGAAACATGTAAATAAAAAGAGAGAAAAGGGATTAACAGTAAAATGTAACTTTTAATACAAATCCCTATACATCATAAAAATAAATAGAGACCATGGTCTCACAGGTAAGAGTTAGTCAGATGCTACCCGCCGGTGTGATATGATAACCAGCCATCGTACAGTCATTGCGGGATGGAAGGAAATCTGGGAGCCATCCAGGTGAAACACTCTTGGAGAGACCGTCCATCGGGTAAGGATGCTGGGCTGTAATAATTAGTAGGGTCACCGCTAATCCTACTAATTATTACAGCCCAGTAAGTATATTATACTTGAGCTACATTGCCATTGTTTTACTTTTTATTACCTGTCCATCTTTTTTTAACACAGCGCTGTCTTGGGAGTGTACTTTTATTTTGTTTACAACGTTTTCTGGTTGGAGGGTGTAGGACTCCGATATACTCTAGGATAGCTGCAGTGTGGTTTTTTAGCACAGCTGGATCAGATTTTCCCTATTTGTTATAAGGAATAGTTTATGGTATATTTAATGAAATTAAAAGTACATGAGTTCCTTGTAAAGATCAGCTAAAGAGTTTAATAAACATTTGTCTTTTGCAAATTCAAATGTAGCCACAAGAGGGCAGCTGGCCTTAGTAAAACTTTTTCTTGATACAGCTTGGTATCAAGAGGACTGCAGACATTTTGTATGTGTGCTGTTTGTTTCTCTTTCATAGCCTTACAGTAACAGATAAGTGATTAGATTCAAAAGTATTTGATTTGGAAGTAGATCAATGTAGATTATAATGAGCACATATATATACCCATGGGCTTTATTTTAACTTGCAGTTTGCAAGTATTTGAGTAAAGCAGACTTATCTATACTTGTTGTATTATTAAAATGACATTTCAGGACAGCTGCAGAGAAGAATATCTACTGTATCTTTTCCAGTTAAAGTGTCAGTACTGTATACCAGTTTTCACTCTTTATTTGTTGAGAACCACTTTACAATCAGGTCATATACATGGTTGCCTACTTTTGAAAAATCATTTCAGGGAGAAAAGTAAAAAGCATAGGGGTGGTCCCTGGGTCGCAGGGGAGGTGGTTGTGGGGCCCTGTCACATCAGGAGGGGGTGTGGTTTGTGTGACACTAGGGGAGAGGCGGTCCCTGCGTCACCGGGGTTTGTGTATGGGTGTCCTGCAAAGTATCCAGCCCCCTCAGTATCTCCCATCGTGTGCCTCCAGCCCCCCCTCAGTATTCCCCATCATGTGCCTCCAGCCCTCCTCAGTATTCCCCATCATGTACCTCCATCTCCCCTCAGTATTCCCCATCTTGTGCATCCAGCCCCCCTCAGTATTCCCCACCATGTGCCTCCAGCCCCTCCTCAATATTTCCAATCATGTGCCTCCAGCCTCCCTCAGTATTCCCCATCATGTCCCTCCAGCCCCCCTCAGTATTCCCCATCATGTGCCTCCAGCCCCCCTCAGTATTCCCCATCATCTGCCTCCATCTCCCCTCAGTATTCCCCATCTTGTGCCTCCAGCCCCCGTCAGTATTCCCCACCATGTGCCTCCAACCCCCCCTCAGTATTCCCCATCATGTGCCTCCAGCCCCCCTAAGTATTACCCATCATTTTTATTTTGTTACTTCACTATAAAATAAAACCCCTAAAAATGTGGGCTGGATCCAGAACTAATTAGAATGGGAGACTTACGTACATTAAGTATGTAAGTCTCCAATAATTTGTACTGTGCATCCGCAGTAAATGGAATTCAGTTTAGGATCTTGTCCAGTATTTAAAAAATGCCTGAGCAAAATGTGCGGTGATACGCTGCTGTTAAGGCCTACTTTTGAAAAATAAATTCAGGGAGAAAAGTAAAAAGCATAAGGGCGGTCCCTGCATCGCCAGGGGGGCGGTTCCTGCATTACCTGGGGGGTGGGGGAACTTGTGGTGGTCACTGTGTTGCCAGGGGGATGTTGTCCCTGCATCCTTGGGGGCGGTCCCTGCATCGCTGGGATTTGTGTATGGGTGTCCTGCAAAGTATCCAGACCCCCTCAGTATCTCCCATCATGTTCCTCCAGCCCCCCTTGGTATTCCCCATCATGTGTCTCCAGCCTCCGTCAGTATTCCCCACCATGTGCCTCCAACCCCCCCTCAGTATTCCCCATCATGTGCCTCCATCTCCCCTCAGTATTCCCCATCTTGTGCTTCCAGCCTCCGTCAGTATTCCCCACCATGTGC
The DNA here is from genome assembly GCA_011038615.1 of Limnodynastes dumerilii. Lineage (NCBI taxonomy): Eukaryota > Metazoa > Chordata > Amphibia > Anura > Limnodynastidae > Limnodynastes > Limnodynastes dumerilii. The sequence continues at coordinate 129,080 of WWET01003211.1, read as the reverse complement.
CTCCAACCCCCCCTCAGTATTCCCCATCATGTGCCTTCAGCCCCCCTCAGTATTCCCCACCATGTTTCTTTATTCTCTCTTCTTTTTACTTACCTTTGTGTCCCTCTTTCCTTCCTTCTCCTCCGCGGCGCTCTTCTGACTTCTCACTTGCCGACTCTCCTAGCTCCGCAATGGCTGGCGTCTTCTGGAAGGCACGTCGTGAGCAGTGCGTCAGTGATGTCATCCGGCGCGTCATCCTGCCGGTGGCGTCCTCCGATGCATGCGCAAAGCACTTTTTGGAACAGGAGAATTCTAGGGTTTCAACAAGAAATTCCCGGACACAGATCACCGCTAGATATACGACTTTATTCTTTTTACCAGTCCCCCCCCTCCTGTTCCCCACAACACTCTCTTTTCTATTATCCACAGCACACCCTTCCTGTTCTCCATAACACTCTCTCTTCTGTTATTCATAGAATCTCCTCCCTGTTCTCCACAACACCCTCTCTTCTGTTATCCCAGGGTTGCCGACTTTTAACAGCTTCCCTCAGGGAGATCCTGGAGGGAAGCTATAGATGCATACAAGAGGCGGGGCTTAATGACACGATTTACGCAAATCAACTCATTAAGCCCTGCCCCTTGACTAATACTTACCCGTTTTTAGCTGTAATAGGGATTGGGATGGGGCTTGATGGCACAAATTGTGTCATCAAGTCCCTCCCTGTCCCTAGCAACACTAGTATACTTGTGTTGCTTGGAAGAGGGGCAGGAAGGGATACAAGGAGAACTGCCCAAATTTTGGGAGTCTCCCGGACATTCCAGGAGAGTCGGCAACACTGTGTTATCCACAGCACCCCTCTCTTGTTCTCAAAGCACTCTCCTTCCTGTTTTCCACTGCCCTCCCCCTCTTATTCTTCACTCCCCTTCCTGTTCTCCACAGTCCTCCCCAATCTTGTTCGCCACAACACTTCCCCCTCTTGTCCTCGACTGCACTCCCCTTCCTGTTCTCCACAGCACTCTACCCTTTTGTTCTTCACAGAACTTTACCCTCTTGTCCTCGACTGCACTACCCTTCTTGTTCTCCACAGCACTCTGCCATTTTGTTCTTCACAGCACTTTACCCTCTTGTTCTCCTCAGCACTTTGCCCTCTTTTTCACCCTGAGTACCATCCCTTCTATTTTTCCCCCATTGGGAAACTTACCTCTGTCCTCTTTCTGCTTCCCCCTGGTGGTTGCTTCTAGCTACTTGTATCTCCTTAGGGCCAACCCCTATTAGGTCTCAGGGCAGGGCAAAAAACAGGGCAAAGTCGCACCCCTAGTGGCACATCATTGTATGACAGGGGGTCAATGGCTCGTGACCAGACATACACATCACTATTGCTACCATCCTGTATATACCCCCTGACAGCACATACCACCTGCTCTAGGCCATATATGTCATATTTTGCTTAGTATATTATTGCAGAACTGCAGTGCCAGCCTCCACCACATCACGTGTAAAAACATACAAATATTAAGCTACTAATTATCAATCAAAACCTCAGTGAGATGTGACAGATGAAGAAATGGAATTAAACCAATCACTATTTCAGGACCATGTTCAGAGATCCGTTTCTTTAAAGTTCGCAAATATATACGCACGGCCGTTTCAAGGCAACACCCATGACACTCCCTTCACACAGACAGGTTGACGGATCTCTGAATACGGTCTTCAAACTTTAAAATACTGCCAATTGAGCAGTTACTTAGTACTGATGTTTTTCACATTGGTCACAAAACATTGTTTAGTCCTAAACATAGGTTCTGGAACCGATGTTAAGCAATGTTTTCATTTTTAATCAGTAAACTGACTAAATAAACATATAATATACTTGTAAACTTCTGAAATTATTAGTAAAACATTTTTTGGGGGATAAATCAAACTTGTTGTAAAAAGAAAAACAGGAACCTTCAGTTGCACCGGAAGAAAAAGGCTAAGAAGTTGAACTTACCAAATAAAAAAATACAAAACTGTGCATACAGTTCAACATACAAGTATAAGCTGGGCATTTTGTTTGTCTTTTTTATTTTTATTTGTTTTTATTTTTTTTAAATATTAAGGTAGATTAAAGACATGCTCAAAACACAAGGTAAAGAATCCAGTCCACACAATTCTAGAATTCTTTTAAATTGGTCCCAAAATTCTATCATCCTTAAGAGAGAGAGAGCCAGCTGGCAGCTCAAAGAAGTGAGTTTAGCTGGAAGAAGTCAGTGCGGGTACACTGTCACCCCAAACCATGAAAACATTGAGTAAGAATCCAATGGTGGAAAAACATTTGATTCTGACCATCACAGAGTTTAACAGCAACCATCAGAACCATCTGACCCATGATTCCAATAATACATCAATTGATTTCCATCCCTTCTCTAACATATATCTATACCTATATAAACCTAAGCATATGGATGGTACATTCAAAATTTCTTCCAATATATGGGGCAGATTCAGATCATTTTTGCTGTTCTGTGCATGCTCCAGGCAGATGTTGCCCGGCGTAATCCATCGCTCTGGGTGCTGTGGATCTGACATCTATAACTGCAGCATAGTTACGGACGAAGAGGCGTGCTGCACCGTAACTACGCTGTAGTTACGGAAGGTAGGCGGGGGGAGGGAGGGAAATTAGGAAGGGAGGGCTGGGTTAGGGGGTTACAAATAGATTCCCAGCGTAATTACCCACTGTTACGCCGGCTGAAGTTAAGGTAGCCTTCAGCCGTCGTAACAGTGGGTTATTACGCCGGACACAGGGGGAGTGTCGGGGGAGTGTACCAGAGCTTACGGCCAGCGTAGCTCTGGATCTGGCCCATAATATGCATTTACCAGAGCTTACGGCCAGCGTAGCTCTGGATCTGGCCCATAATCTGCATTTCTAATTATTCAAACCATTTTCTTCTTCAGTCATAGACAAGAAGAAAATCTCATTATGTAATTAATCATTAGAATAATTGATATAGTAAAATGTGACATGCTTCGCTGTTATTCTATTCCAGGCAGCTGCATACAACACATTTGGAGATGGGTGGAAATGATTTGTTGCTTCTTATGTATTGCGCCTGAGGAATTATTAACTAAGTGCTAATTATCTACTCCTGAAACTAAATGTTTTTATTTCCTT
>WWET01003211.1:93383-105446 GCA_011038615.1 Limnodynastes dumerilii | reverse complement strand
GTTCTGTTTCATTGTATTAAACCATAATTATTGCCATAGAACCAATAGCATTGTCAAAGATTGGGCATTAATGCAATGAGTGGTACCTGAGATGACTCAGTTGTTGTGTACCTCCAGCTCTTTTCTGACTATAGCTGTGTGAGTACTGTATACTGTGTACCTAGGAGGAGACTGCACTGCAGCCTCCAAAATGGTTTTAATAGGAAGTCCATTTGTGAGGTGAAAAACTCTACATTGTCCCATAAAATCAGAATTGCCATCTTCTAGTGTGTGTAAACCAACGCTTTGTAGCTACTTATTTTGAAATCTTGTTTTAGAGCCTGTGCCTAATTAATAATTATGTACAAGGAAGTCCCTTATTTATTATATAATACTTTAATGTCTTGTGTACATAAGTATTCCAAGTTTTCCTCACACTGCATTGTGTCCTCCCTGTTCTATCTCCTCCTCACACATATGTAACGGATGTTCAGCGCTGCTCAATTATTGTGCTTAACGATTAAGCTACAGGATTTGGAGGAAGGAATTTAATCATGTCTATTTCTCCCTCTTTATGTCTTTTTCACCTTTACTTTTCAGCTCAGTAAAATATCAGTCATTGGTCAGATTCAGAAAATACTTATGTGCTAAACAGTATAATTAAACTGCTACAGGAATTCAATGTGGCAAAATATAAAGAGATGCTTCTAGAAATAAACTACATTGCCAAAAAATACATTGCTACCAATATTATAACTAGGTTTTGGAGCAACAGTATAAAAGGTTATGGGCCTGATTTAGACTGAGATGTACGCACAATAGCATAACACGTAGCATAGATCTGACTTCCTGCAATGACTGGAGGGAGGGACATAGCTCTTATACATTAAGGGTATGTTCCCACATATGAGCCCAATCCAGTTCTGAATGTTTGTGTAAGTGAGCACAGTTTCACCCCAATCACTTGCACCATCTGTATGGCATGTCAATACCCAGGATGATGATAATGGCCAAGACTCCACAACTTACATGAGACCAATGTTTAACATTGCAGTCGCTCCAACTAAAGATATGGGAAAGCTGCTTTTGCTTTGTGCCAAATTGGGTGAAGCATTTTGGTTTTTAAAAAAAAAAATGATATCTACTTAAAATAATTATATTTAATACTTTTTGTTTATGACAATATATTTTGTGTGTAACCAACATTTTCATTATACATGGTAGTGAACCAATGCTGTACTTGATCATGTGACCGTCTGCAAAAAGACTATACTAGTGGATGGATCAAGAGCCTAGATGTGTTCTGCATGGTGTTTCATTCACATTCAAAAGGTGCAATTAAGAGGTGACTTTCCCAGTATAACTTTACAATTTCAAATTAAAGCTGTTCATTGTTTGAGTTCTATAAGCAAAATCTATGTATTTTCTGTGTATGTAAAAAATTATATTTATTTTTACCCTCCAACCTTTTTTGTTTTGTTTTAACTCTGGATCTGCCCTCGATAAATAGAATGGAAGCACTCAATGGGAAATGACACCAAATATACGGTATAATAAGGTGCCTCTGCACCTCATATATTGGACCATAGCATGGAAGCTATGGTATTCATAGTGATAACCATACTAATGTGACTCTATGTTTGTTCTAAGACTTGTAGTTCCACAAACATAATAATTGTAAATGAAGACCCATATTTAATAAATTTAGCTATTATTGGCTGTAGTGGCATATTTTGCGGTACAAAGCTATTGCAGGGAATTTTTTCCGGTGAATTTTATGACCCCCTCATTGAGGGGCGCATAAAATTCGGCCGTTTTTATACCGTATATGACAGCAAAAAACGCAGCGCGTACTTTTTCCCGTCATCGACGGCAATTGAATCAGACCCTCTGGCTTGCTGTCAAGAATCACAGCTACTTGTTATGTTGTTATGTTTTCTTCTTCATTACATTGGGGCTTGGACCCTATTAATCTTCATTGAGTGTTTTATCTGTGACATTTTGCTACTTAAGTATAACTGTAATTTGCTCCTGATATCTGAGAATAAACCTCTGTGTAATATAGGGGTTAAGTGTATAATTACAAAGTGTGTAATGACTTCTCTTCAAGCAAGTGAAAGCTAGGGAAGGACAGGGTGAACTTCAGTGCCTATAATGTCTGTGGCAGAAGTATGCTTGGAATGTTAAGCAGGCCTCAGAAATCCAAAGTGGACACCATGGTAGACTGTAATAACAGCCTCACCAATTCCTGTTTACTAGCACACTGAATAGCTGGCATACCACTTTCTTGTAGCTGGATATTTATGTAAACAAAAATCTCTTTCCCATGATAGGTGTATTTAGAGAGCTTAGCTTGGGACATTGTTTACATTTTTCTGTCATATTTCTGGGGAAAATGTAATAATTTTTGTGTCTGACAATCTATGTTACTGTACTATATGAGAATATCATAATATTATTTTACAGAGAAGAACTGCTACCATTGTAATGCTTTTAAAACATTTTGACACAAAAATCAAATAATGAACTACTAAGCATGCCCATGAATTAGAAAAAGAAAACCATTTGCAAATTTCAATATGTAGTAAATATCCGTGATGGCTTCATAGATTGCAAAAGTGCAGCCATTTGTGAGTGGCTGACCTGATACAGATATTTGCCAGTGACGCAACTACCACAGGTGTAGGGAGTGCGGCTGCTTTGGAGCCTGGAGCCAGCTGCCAACCCTACACCATAGAGTAATACATTGCTCCAGTAAGGGAACCAGCAATATTAATATGCTGCATTTTTACACCCCACCACTGAACCCCGCTCTGCTCTTAAACAAATAGAATGAGAACGTTCTCCCTCTGACAGAAGGTACAAATATAACCCAGTAACAGTTGACCTGTCATTAGCGATGGGATATCCTGGCAGCAGGGCATAGTTTGGCATTCGTACCCGGATTTTTTTTCTTTGCTAGACCAATGCAAATTGATTAAAAGCTTGGAAGAATGGATCCATAGAACATCTCTTCCAAGGGAGTGTGGGTCCCCGTAGCAAATGGCCCTATTTCAAAAGGGCCGTTCACTCCCAGCCTGTTCTGAACTGGCTGTGATATCGATTGCTTATGCGTCGATGAGGCATAGCAATCGAAATCGATCCCTGGAATACCGAACATGGTGCTCCGAAAGGTGAGTTTTCCCCAACCCTAACTCTAAGTCCCCACCCACAGCCTAACCCTAAGTCCCCACCCACTGCCTAACCCTAAGTCCCTCCCACAGCCTAACACCAAGTCTCCCCCCTGAAGCAGCCTAACCCTAAGTCCCCGGTGGTGGCGCTTCCGAAAGTGAATGGGTGAGTATGCGAATCCCATACTAGCCCATTCATAAAAAAAAAATTCTGAGGGCTCTCATTCGAAATAGGGACAGCTGAAAAACAATGTTTGGCTGTCCCTAATTTGCAATGCGATCCTTCGCAGCAGGGACTTGCAACGCTTCCAAGGCTGGTATGTTTTTTGTTTTTTTTTTCAGTATTTACTGGTACCAATTTTTTTTTTAACTGTAACAGGCCGGCCTGCATTTTATTAATTTACTAATGGGGACATGACGGGCTGTGGTTCTCCAAGCAACAGCATTTTGAGGCTTGTGGCTCTACAGGCATCAGCAGGCCTTATACTTGTTTTAATTGGGGTAAAAATGTATTATGTTGTTTTGGCTGTGCCACCGTAACCCGTAAATTGTATGTCTTTGACTGCGGGTATTTCATACGCCAGCCCAATTTTGCAATGGGCTATTCAGAGTTGCGTGCCGTATAGCGGATCCATAGCTAATGAGGACACATTTCTTGTGCTGCTTTATTTTTGCCCTATCTTATTAATTAATGGCAATTAAATAATCAGCCATTTGGATACTATTATGATAGGCAACTAACAATGTTGCCAGGGCTGACTTTACACTAACCAACACTTAAGAGACAAATGAGGACTTGATCCAGAGTTGTGACTTTTTTCAAGCATGAGCAGAGCTGTTTTTTTTGCAATGTGCTCATGTACAGAATGTGGTTGAGCTCAAAAAAGTAATTGCATATTAGCTGATCCACTTGTAATTGCTTTGGTGTGTTGAGCACTAGTGTAAAGCTGTGTTCAACTATATATTAATTCCATAGACATAAAACCTTGGGCCGGATCGAGAGCTGCGCTCTTGTCTTTTTTCAGATGGAAGCGCAGCAAAAATGAGCACTGCGCAGGCTCACATCGGGAGTGAGCACAGAAAGACGGACGCAAGTGTGCCCATCCATCTGTTAGCATCCGACAGCACTGCGCCTGTGGAACTGGGAGTTCCATGATATTTAAAGGAGAAACGGGGTTTTTTTCTCTTTTAAATATTACGTGCTGTGCTGTCCAGTAGCTTCTCATCCGCTTTAAGCTTCCCAGTAAAAATAAAAGTTAATTAGTTAAAAAAAAACCATACATTTAACATTTAAACCCCCGCTCCGCTATAACGTAAATAAATAAATAATATGGGCCCTACAGGGAATGCTGATGCTTGTAGTGTTACAAGCACCAGCATGCCCATGGATGCTAGGGCATGCTGGTGCTTGAAGAACCACAAGCACCAGCATGCCCTGGTATCCAGGGCCCACCGCGCCATTTTAATGTCCCCTTTGGGTGTGGAATAAAATGTACTGCCGTCCATTTTATAGTAAAAAAAATAAAAAAAAAATACTGTAAAAATAATAAAAAAGCCACTTACCTGCTCTTGGACCTGGGGTCCATTCTTGTAAGCTTTAAATCCTAGGGGGGTATTGGCAAAATAAAGTTCTACTGTCATTGGGGCATATTTATAATTTGGCCATCGTGAGAACGTTTCCTACATGTTTTTTTTTTTTTTCCCAAGACCATCAGCATACCCTGTAGGACCGCGATTACTTATTGATTTTATTGATTGTGGGGGAGGGGGGGTCTGGAGTATATTTAATTTTTTTAAAATTTTACTTTAAAATAAATACAAAAAAAAAATACAAAAGAAAAGCCTAAACTTAGTCATTACAGCTCCGACTGCGGGTTTACTAATTAGACCTTTTTTTTTGGAACGGCCAAATCAGAGATGCATGTTTCTAAAGAAACACGCACCTCTGAATAGTATGTTTACTCTGAATCCAGGTCCTTCTCTTTACATGTCTTAACATGTCTGATTAAGGTTTCCTTCAATGACACAAAATCAGAGACCTTTGAATCTATCACTCAAACTCTAAAAAGCAATGAAATTATGACATTAAGGCTGTGGGTAATAGCTTATAAATAGGGGACCGATGCCACAGAGGCCCAGAATAACATTCTTAGATCAAACAGGAGCCAGAAAACTTCTGAGTAATAAAGGATGTTTTTTTGTTTTAAATATTTTATAGAATTTTTTATATGTCGTAATAAATAGTATAATTTTATTGGGGCACTATTAATGTAATTTAAGCACACTATATGTCGCAGTGGCCCAGGAACCTTGGCATGCTGACGTTTGTGGTACTACAAGAAACAGCATGCCCTGCCAGCCACTAGAAGGGTCAGCATGGGACGGTGTTAATGACAGCCTGGTATTGGCTGCTACATGTAGTTCTAAATAAGAATGGGTGTTTTTGAAAATGCTTTAATATGTTTTATTAGAGGATTTTTTGTTGTTTTTTATGTTTCTGGGTGAGATTTTTACATAGTGAGTGGTGATTTTAACAAAATCCAATAACTCCAGCGGTTTGCATTTTCAACATGGAAATACTCTGGTCAGCAATTTACAAACCGTTGTTTTGAAAAAGAAGTCATTCTTGCGGTTTTTGCTGCCTTACAACGCCACGGAAGTAGGAAGGAGGAGCCCTCCGATGGTCCTCTGTCTCCCCTGTGAAAGTTTGCAGTTTGATTGCAGTTGGGTTGGAAGCATAGGCTGGATCCAGACTTAAGTAAGTGCTTTAAATTAGTTTATCCTGGGCTACACCATGTTGATTGCAGTCATATTTCATCTGTTGCAAACAGTGTTAGAGTTGAGAGGTGATTTTTCCTATCCCAAGTATAAATAACAGTGTGATAGTAAAGCTGGTCAGTATCTGTGTGCAGTAAGCAATTCATAGATATATCGTTGCATGCAAAGAATACAATTAACTTGACTCCCCCTGCAATCAACATGGTTTAGCCCAGGAGTAACTAATTTCAAGCACTTACTTAAGTCTGGGTCCAGCCCCATGTTTCACAAACTCAAAAACCAACTCTCCTATTTTCACTCATAGCTGCCTCATGGACACGAACCATCGTATCCTCTTTCTGATCCTACATAATAGCATATTTTCATGATGTTATATTAAGTTCAGTACTCACGCATAAAATATGTTTAAAATGCAAAATGTCAAATGTCTGTGCCAGATTTCTGTTTAAAAATAATGGTGCCACTACTGGGAGATAGCACTGGGGCTCTTAAGGGAATGTTTGGCTCATGGCTCTCAATGATTGCTGCCTTCTAAAAAGAAATTAATTTTGAGTGCCCTATCTAATGAATACCAGTAATAAATATGGATACTTTGCTGCACTGGACCAATTCAGGTCTCCACAAGCTTTTGAAAGTTCACATGTAGGAGAAAAGGCACTCCCATATTTCCTCTCATGTACAGATTTTAGGCAAGATACAAGTCCATAAACCTACCTTAAGTCCAACACACGCATCAACCAATTTTCACCGTGAGTATTTTGGCCGTGCAAAGTGATGGCAAGCTCAGTTATAGAAACCTCTGAACGTATTGAAATTCCTTTCCACATGCACAGAGATTCTTAGTGTAAGATCTGCCGCATGCATGCGCAGTAACATTGCTAAGGCCGACTTACGCATGCCGCTTTTGTAAGTCAGCCAATATTACGAAGTCTGGATACAGTCCATTGTGATTGGTATTAAACATTATAGAAATTGATTCACACCTTAATACCAGCATATGACAATCCTGAAATTTGAGACTATAAAAACCCCTAATGCTTGATTGATAGACTTTGGACAAGAGCACTGAGGTTTCTCATAGGAACAAAATATTTAATTGAATAGTGTGGACATAATGATTTGGGTTGAGCAGGAGTCTTGTCTGCCAGTATGTTCCCAGCATGTTGTGTATTTGTGGATTGTCATAGCCATTAACTGTAAGCATCCAGATGGCAGATATTTTTTGATGTTCCGAACTAATGCCATATGTTGTGTGTTATTTATGTATGTAACGTCTATAATTGATTCTCAACACAGATTCTTTTTTGACAGCAATAACACAGCTACGTGTTAAACTAATATTAGAAATATATATATATATATAATGTTTGATTAACAAGGCTGAGCACCCGACACTTTTGACTGATAGACATCTCTACTATTTATTTCTGCTCCTTGTTTTGTGTCATGGGTAATTTTATTTCACTTGTGCATTCTAAATGCATTTGGATATTGGAGAGTGAGACATAGAAGTACTATCAGTACCATGCTTAGAAGTTAAACAGAACTGAGCAGTTTTTGATATTATAGTAATTCAATCAGACTTTCATTTCTATGACTGGATTTTACCAGGCAGAAACCACATGATGTTTATATATGACAATCTTTTCTTGTATATTATATTTTTATTTTATTAGAGCATTGCGATGGCATTCCATGTATATGTATTTTTGTTGTGGCTTGGCTCTGCATGGTATAATTTTAGTAAAAACGACTGAACGTTAATTATCCAAAATTATATACAGAGTTCTTTCATACTTGATGGGTCATTTTATTTATCTTGACTGCAATATACATTGCTTTCCACATAAAAAAAAATATTTGACAGGGTTTTTAAAATGTATTTGTGCCTATTTTAGGAACAATTTCAGAACAGCTAGCAAGAGAGCTGCTCTATAATAGTAGCTAAATCAGTTATACGTCCAATCCAAAGTTACGTGCAGAAACGCGCAACTGTGGATAAGACGTAGGGAAGTGTCCCACATGTCGGAGTCGTATAGGCAGAGGCTGCGGCTTGTACAGATGCAGCCTCTGTCAGTTTCCAATACAATAAAATGTTTTTTTTAATGCTTGCATTTTAAAAACCCATTTAAATGCTTTGTGGATCATGTGTATTAATGCCAGAGCATAGTAGTAGTATTCCGCTGATGCGCTGGTGTTAAAAAAGAAATAAAATAATAAAATTAAATAAAACTAAATTCAAAGGGAAACATATTTTAATGTTTATTTATTAAACTAATTTTAATTAAAATAAAACAAAAACACAAGGGTCATTTTCATATCAGATGGTGTAAGCATTTCATGGAAGTACAGCCACATTTCTCTGCTACTGCGCATATTTAAACGAGAAAAACACCCCTTTTCTTATACAGCGAGCTGTGCAGTCAGATGTGGACACAGGTGGGTGGGGAGCAGTGAAAGAGGGACAAAATATTCCGGCCTGGTGGAGAGTGTGTCTCTTGTACCACCCAGTGGGTGTGTCTGGGAAAGTGGGTGCGTCTTGCACGCCCAAACCAGCAGGTCTAGTGCCTGCCCCTTATTATTTGTCCAGCCTCCATATATGCCCCTTTATTTGTCCTACCTCCATGTCTGCCCCTTATTATTATGATGTCCAGCCTCCATATGTCTCCCCAATTTATTTGTCCAGCCTCTATGTCTGCCCCTTATTATTATGTCCAGCCTCCATGTCTTCCTCTTTATTATTTGTCCAGCATCCATGTCTGCCCCTTATTAGGTCCAGATTCCATGTCTGCCTCTTTATTATTTGTCCAGCTTCCATATCTGCCCCTTATAAAGTCCAGCCTCCAGGTCTGCCCCTTGTAATGTCCAGCCTCCATGTCTGCTGTTGTAATGTCCAGCCTCCATGTCTGCTGTTGTAATGTCCAGCCTCAATGTCTGCCTGTTGTAATGTCCAGCCTCCAATGTCTGTCTCTTGCAATGTCCAGCCTCCATTGTCTGCCCCTTATATCCATCCTCCATTGTCTGCCCCTTTTTCCTTTCTTCTCTTAGTTACGTTAGCTGTCTTTTTCCTTCCTCCCAATGGTCTGCGCTCACGTGATTGCTGGTAATACGGGGCTCCTATAGGGTCTGTAGGACCAAATCTCTTTTTTTGAATGGCAGTGACCGCATAGGTTCGGTCACTGCCATTCACAATAACAGGTTTGGTCCTACAGGGCTCCCGTTGGAGCCCTGTATTACCTGTACTGTGATGTGTAAAGCCCTGTCGCATACGCAGCGGCATTTAAAAAAACAAAACAAAAGACAACAGCTTTGTCCCAAGAGTCTGATCTCTCGGAATAAGTTGTTAGGCACAGATGCTATAGGGAACCCTTTTGAAATCCCCCCTCACATGCCTTACTGAGAGAGAGAGAGAAAGAGAGAGAGTGTGTGTGTGTGTAAATGGCAGACATGTTTTCCCTCTTTCCCCCCTCCGATATGTAGTGTCACTGCTTTTCTTAATGAACTTAAGAAAGGGAAGATTTCACTGTGTTTATATAGGGCCACAGCACTTTCATTTGATATTATTTACAGGTGTACCTTCTCTCCTAGGGTAGTCACTCCATGGATTTAACATATATAATCTAAAACATAATATTGTTATTTTGTGTCTGAGATCTACTCTACTAACTTCCAGCAAATTTCCCATGCAGTTAGATAATAAGCAGAAGTATATAGGCTGAGCAAAAGATTTCTATGTCATATGAAGTCTTGTCATTTATAAGGGCGTTGCCGGAAAATACTCAGCTGTTCCCAGCACTGTTCCACCCATCCAAAGCTTACATAAATATACCAACATTTTGTTATTAATGCACATGGTTTATGTACTTTAAAAGGTACTAGTTTTTGTTAGGTAAATAAATATCTGTTCAATCTCCCCATATGCTAGACAATAGATCATATATCTATAGACAACATATTCTGCTTTCCAGTCCACATTCCTGAAATTCGTTTCCTAAATAGTTTTTTGGCAGCAGGGTCTGCAGTGATATTATTTGTCACAACATGACTAACTTTTCCTACCAAGGGTCAGACAGCAAAAAACATCCTAAAATGTGACGGCAGATAACAACCACTTGGCCCATCTAGTCTTCTATTTCCAACCATCCACCCCACCTTTCTTGTAAAACAACTCATCCTTAAACTTCCCCCGAACCCACCGCCTTCCAGTTATTGCACAGAGAATACTTATCACTAATACCCCTTTCACATTGCACCAAAAAACTGGGTTGTTACCAGGGCAAGCGCTGACAACCTGGGTTGAGGTATAGTGTGAAAGTATCTGACTGCCGCTACCCGGGTCTTATGAGTCATCAAGTTGATTACTAAGAGGGAATATTGCAAAAACCCAGGATATTGCCCAGTGTGTAATGGGGGAAAAAAATGTAAAGAGCTGTGGCACGGCAATCCGGGTTCAGCAACCCAGGATATTGCTTGGGAGGCAATGTGAAGTGGTATAACTCGCCCCCCTGGAGCCACACTCCCTACCACACACATACACTAGGGTTAATTTTGTTAGCAACCAATTAACCTACTAGCATGTTTTTGGCATGGTATTGAGGGCATGAGTGGAGATCTTGCTGCGAGCTTTGCCCAGTGTGAGTGAATGTAGCCGGTCACATTTTAGTGTCGTATACAGGGCTTGATAGAACTTTGACATAAATCAGACACTTGGAGTCTGTCTTAGACATTGACCATTTGCTGTTACTCTTGCCAAAGATGTCTTGATGAGCTTGCCAAATTCCCATGAAAGAAACATGTATTTCAAGAGCTCCTTTATTCCCCAGCAAACAAAAATATTTTAGGTCGATAGCGTTATCATTTTATAAATGTAATAGATAGATCTTATTAATTCATTCATAATTTTTTTCCTGAAAGATGGAATTTTTTATAATTATTTATTTATATACTGGGGTAGATCCAGAACTACGTACGCGAGTGAATTTACGGTAGCCGCTAGCGTAAAAGCACCCATCATGCGCATGGCCGATGTTACGCCATGTAACTCAGAGCGTAAGGGCCAGTCATGTATCATCATCGTAACTACGTACGGGGCGTGCCAGCCATATGACACCCGTAATTACGCTTCAGAGGCGGGGGGGGGACATTTAAATCATACAGTATGGGTGTGCTTAGCAGCGTAAGTAAGTGCAGCCATTACGGCCGACAGAAGTTACGCTTTGAAAAGTTAAGGTAGGGTTTGGAAAGCGTAACACGGCTAAAGTACGTAGCACCGAGGGGAGTGTGTGGTAAATATGCTAGCATAAATACGCTACACTAGGAAACGTAGCTCTGGATCTGGCCCACTATGTGTAGCATGATAGAAATTCACAGTATATATGGACTTGATCCAGCCTTCTAAATACACTGGCTTCAATAGGATACCTGCTGTATCCATGCATCTGTGTGAGTGCATGTGAGACCACTCCCCATCTCAGGGACTGGCGGAAATAACAACAGATTGGAAGTCTGGATTTTGTGCCCGCCTGTTAGCACGTCCTTACTGTATATTTACATACAAAATCCCTTCTACTTGCAAACACAACCTGACCTTTTGTTTAAACTTATCGGAAGTGAATAGAAAATTGTAATGCTGGATCCCACAGATTGGGCATGCGCCCACTTTGCAGCAATTTGTATCCGGTCCTATGTGATGATATTGCATTACATATTGTACCATTCTATCTGTAAAATAAAATGCAGGAATGTCTGTTACAAACATTTGCAACAAGAGTTCCTGTATTGGGTTATATATCATGTTTTTTCTTTAATTGAGAGCTAACTCACCTAGGAGGCACCCCTTGAAACCTCCAAAATAGCTTCTGTGGAACAATACTCTATCTCAGCTGCTGATCCCAGAAATGCTTACAAATTAGAATGCAGAAAATGGTGGTTGCTCTGATCAATTTATAGTTTAATGCAAACAGGTGCATAAAAGGCTGGGGTACATAGAAACATAGAAAGTGATGGCAGATAAGAGCCACATGGCCCATCTAGTCTGCCCATTTGTTTATTTAAACCTATACTGACACAAGACCCTATTTACTCTCAATTTGGTTTACAATTTAGGATACCCTTATATTTATCCCAAGCATGTTTA
>WWET01003211.1:66742-78267 GCA_011038615.1 Limnodynastes dumerilii | reverse complement strand
GCGGGCAGACACTTAGGATCTCAAATAACCGCAACTACTTCCCTTAAGATCTCAAATGACAGCGCAGAGTTAGGGTTGCTCAATGGTGGTCTAACTTTAAGATCCGCCGCTGTTTGCAAGGGGAGTGACTATTTAAACAGTGGGCTGTAACCTGCTAAGATCTGAACTTAGTTGCGTATATTTGCGATCTTTTCGCAGTCGCATCTCTGAATCACCCCCATTGTGTAGGTAACAGATGCAACATAAATGTCTTCTTTGGTTTATTTGTGTATACACTTCACATCTGCATATACAGCCTGGGCAAGTTCAGGACAATACCGTATGTACTGTAAGTATGATCCAAGTATCAAAGTTGTTTTTGCATAGTGAGTAGTCAGAAATAGGTTTTAAATAACAGTTTAGCTTCTGTACACTTGTGTTTGAACGCATTTTGCAGATTATTATCTCAATTACATCTGTACATTATGGAAATCCATTTAAAAGGTATTTTTATGTTGGTAACATATTTTAAAATAAAAAAATTGACTAAAAATTTTGTGATTTTACCAATAAAATGGTGGCTTAATCATTTAGGTGGTCTATCAGTCTGCAGTTAGTAGTGATCTGTGCAAAACAAGCTCACTCTATCCTACATGCACTTCTTATACTAGTTCTTTTTCTTTTCTGGCTACTTAATTTTTGTACTTTTTCTATTCACATGGCAGGGAACAGAGGACCGTATCCAGACTTAAGAATGATTTAGGTTCTTAATTATACACAAAAGTATAAAGTAGCATGTCGACTCCCCTGACACGCCTTCAGTTTTCTGCTTCTTAATTGACTTACTAATGCCATAGGCCAGCCTTATCTTTAGGAATGTAGCTGTGTGCGTATGGCAGCTAATTAAGAACGTTTTTGCCTTACCGCGCCCAGATTTCCTCATTTAAATGGCTCCCTCCACCCAATCTTCTTATCTTTGTTCTTAATTTTTCCCGGCACGCCCCTACATTTTAAAGTCACTACGAACCATGAAGAAATAGATTTGAAATGGTGTTTCAGAGCAGTAAATTGTGTACATAAAGTTACGCATGCTAAGTATATCCCTTATCCCCCTAAATTTACGTACCTAAAAAGCCGCAGATCCTTAATTGCAAATCATGTCCCGAGTGAAGAATCTTGGACTGACTATTTTTTTGTTGTCGTGTGGTATTGCTTTTGTTTCTTGCCCTTTCTAAGCTGATCAAAATGAATTTAACAAACCTTATTTAACTTGTCTTTTTTCTGTCATTGAAAACTGTTTATAAAATGCATCTTTTCTATATTTACTAATCTCTGCATTCCTTAACATTTCCTTGTCAGGGTTTAGTAGTTTATTTTCTGCATATAATGAAACAACTCTGACATTAGTTCTGTGTTGGAATTTTGAAAGAATGTATTTGTCCCCCTCTGGTTTTGCTTTATCTGCCAACATAGTTTTCCTGTGCAATTTCAGTTTAATTTACTTTTTCCTCTTATTGTTTGCATAAAGTCCCTATGGACTTGTACCCATGGCCTCTTAAACGTATAGTTTTGTCAATTTAGCATCCCACAATTTTTGATAGAGAAAATATGCAGCATTGCTTTTACATTTGACAATGAACTGGCTTTTGCATAGCAAAATATAATATATTGAAACCATACGTTAGATGCACACTGATGACTCACTGGAGGGATATTATAGTGCTTTTTCAGATAAAACACTTTCACAGGAAACAAACCCCCTTTCCTGTGCAGTGTATTATTCAAGCATTGTATTGCATGTTTATGGTCTGTATTACTAC
Source organism: Limnodynastes dumerilii (assembly GCA_011038615.1). Classification (NCBI taxonomy): domain Eukaryota; kingdom Metazoa; phylum Chordata; class Amphibia; order Anura; family Limnodynastidae; genus Limnodynastes; species Limnodynastes dumerilii. The sequence goes on along the minus strand of WWET01003211.1, from coordinate 76,468 downwards.
TGTGGAAAATAATGTGGTTCAAGGGAAATCTCTCCGCTTACTGTATATGGGCCTGATCCAGACCTACGCTCCTGTGCATAGCGTATTTACGTCGAATGTACCACCGATGCACGGCAATAGACACTCCCCCTTGCTCGTACCTAGTTTAGCATCCATACGCTCTGCAAACCCTACCTTAACTTTTGTGTTCGTTCCCGCGGCCGTGCGTACGTTCAATGCGTATTAACGGCGCTTAGCACGCCCATACTGTACAATTTAAATGTCGGTGCGTGGTTACGGCTTTCATATGGCAGTAGTGTAACTGCTGTGGGTATGCAAATAACGTAGCTGCTATGAGGCCCAAAGGTGAGGAGAGCTTTCAATATACAACTGCTCTCTGTCCTCTCTGCTACGCTCTGTCATGTTACCATGTTACTGCACGTGAGCAGAAGATGCCACCATGCGGATAGAAGGCTTAAGCTCCATCGCCGTCTCTCCTCAGAAATTCACTATGGGATGTGTCTATGGGGTAGATCCAGACCTATGCGCTTGATACGTTACATAGCGTAGCGTATTTACGCTAGTGTACCTTCTAAACACTTCCCTGGGCACTCCCCTCACATGTACGTACTTTGGCCGTTTTACGCCTACTGAACCCTACCTTAACTTTACACAGCGTAAGTACTGATGTACGTATAGGCCTCACGTACTTACGCGCCTAAGCACGCCCATACTGTACGATTTAAATGCCTCACCCCTCCCCCGAAGCTTAGTTACGGGTGTCATATGGCTGGCACGCCCCTTCTTCCGTAGTTACCCTGTTGATACTTGACTGGGCCATATGCACTGAGTTATGTGGCGTAACATCTGCCACGCACATGTGCAGTAAGGCCCGTATTCAGAGTACCAGACGTATAGACTGAAAGACCGCGTTTACGCAATCTACGTAAGAAAAAGATACGTAGATTACGTTAAAAACTTAATATGCATGTGCAGTAGTAAAAATCGCTAAACACCGGACGTATATGTTATACGTCTGGTACTCTGAATACGGGCCTAAGTACTAATATGCGATTTTACGTTAGCGGGTAGTGTAAAATCGCTCGCGTACGTAGGTCTGGATCTGGCCCTGTGTGTGTGTGTGTGCGTATACACACTTTTCCTGATAAAGTTGCCTAGTGATGCTGAAATATTGGGTAAAGTATTAAATAGATTTTCTCTATCCCTTCAGCACACACAAGGGAGATATGCCACTTGATAGGAGCACCTGCTTATGTGCTGATCGAGGATTGTCATTCACAGGCAATTTTTTTTGTCCTTTTTTTTTTATTTTTGTATTCTTTTTTTGTGAGCTGAGGACCCAAAATCAGAAGTCATCAAAAAGTACATACAAATCACTTGTGTAGCACAGCACATATAAACGGATCATTTAAGTATAACTAAGCTTTTTAGCTTTTATCAAGACAGAGATACATAAGAACCTCCATCGAAATTCGGTGTTGCCATATATACCTAGTGGATCACTTTGCAGGACCTTTGATTATTGCATACATAAGCATGTTTGACTTTATTCATATTTAGACCTGAATTCCATACCTCAGATCTTTCATTGAAATAAATTTTTTTGGTAGATTTTAACTTTGCTTATATAAAACTGTTATATAAATGCGTTTGTATTTGAGGGAATTTAATGGCACCATGGTAATGTTAATCTGTACGGTCTTGTTGCTTTCAGTTTGTTCTATAGATGGACCGTACAGATTTTCCCAGCAGCTGACATATCATGTGTCTAGTGATGACATCACAGTCCTTCATTATTTGTCTAATTTGTTGAGTATCGAAAAAGCATGTTTAATGCAGATTTCACCAAATATGATGGTTATTTTCTACAAGCAGCATGTGATGTGAATTATAACTGTATGGCTGTACCCATTATTATAGAGAAGCTAGTGCCTACTAATATCCATTCACCTTCAGAAGTCTCACTGCGGTGATAGGAACTGCCCTGGACAGACATTTATTCCTTTTATATTTGCACCTGTGAAACTCTTGTTCGTCCCCATCTCACCACTGTACTACAAACTATCCAAGAATTGAAGGACGAGAATTGAAAGGTCTCATTTAAGCCATCAGTACTAGTAGCTCCATACAGATGATACAATTTTGTTCCTTATTATAGTTCACTGTGTAATATTCTGGAAAGTCTGACTTTTAACATTACATATTATACCGGTCTCTGGACCTGATCATTGAATGCAATCAGTATGTTACTCTATAGCCTTTACTCAACCTACTCAATAAGATTAATATTTATTTGTAATGTTAATATACATTTATAGTCATCATAAAATATAAACAATATCGGCAATGATTCAAATGTTCCTCAAATTGTTAGAAGACTTTTTTTTTTTTTTGCCATTTATTGGTTTTACTGGATTTACATGCAAACCATTCATTAAAACCTAAAAAAATCTTAAGGTGTAACTGTTGCTTACAGATAGTGGGCAGAATCCAGATCTCACCGTACACCAACTGGCTTGATGTTTCTTTGCATTTTTGGTGGTGGTGGAGGGACGTAGTCAATGTACAGTAAGTTGTGACAAGGCAAGTGCACCTGATCCTGGTCAGAACACAGACGTAACTAATGTCTGTTTCCGCCAAACCATTTGCACCTTCTGCAGGTCCTGTCTAAGTCTTAGGGGCACACATTACATAACCTATTACAGCCACTCAAAATTACAACACGGAAAATCATATATAAAGTCTTAAAATCGAATATGTTTATTAATAAAAAAAAAAAAAAGGACCTACATTTATTTGCTTTAGTGTGTTGATATATCAGCAGAAGTGTTTGCTGCATTATAACCGTTTTTAACAGATCAAAATACAGTATGCTTCACTTCCCTTGTGCTGTGTGTTTGGGAACATATCTGCTTATAGCTTAAGTGCATACATGCTTGAAATTCAAATGACAGTTATACGTGCTTCTGGATCGCACGCAGTCCGTTCCTGTTTTCTGAGCGCATTTACACCACACACGTTGCGTTCTGTTTTGCACAGATTTGAAGCAGGACCAGTTGCAGGCTTTTTCTGGCACTACATTTGGTACTCTGAATATAGTACCAGTGGGAATCCACAGTGGGATGCATAGGGCAGGCCTTTATTGTGCAATTTGAATGAGTGTGGGTAGCGAACAGCCCTATTACGAAAGAGCCGTGCGCTCCCTCGTTGAGGCTTAGCAATCTATCCCCAGAGCACCGAACATGAGGCTGCGAAAGGTGAGTTTCCCCCAACCCGCTACCTAACCCAAATCCTAGGTCTCTTCCCTGCAGCCTAGCCCTAAATGCCCTAGGCTACCCTAAATCCTTCCTGCAGCCTAACACTAAGTCTCCCCCCACGCAGCCTAACCCTAAGATCCCGGCGGCGGTGCTTCCGAAAATGAATGGGTGAGTATGCGAATCGCATACTCACGCATTCATAAAAAAAAATTCTGACAGGGCTCTCATTCGAAATAGGTACAGACGACGAAATAGGGACGGCTGTCCCTAATTTGCAATGCGAGCCTTCGCAGTGGGGACTCGCAATGAATGAATACCTCCCTCCGCTAGTGCTTGCATGGAAGTTACTGTGTATTGAGAACTAGTACACTTTAAGCTCAGTTAATTTTTTATGTAGCAGGGTAAAGCTATAACCACATTTGTTGCATTTGCACTATCACATAGCTATGTGCTGATGTTGTACATTTCACAAATGCTAAATCTCTGGCAAATACGTTATGCGAGATTAGTCATGATCAGAGCGGTGTGTGTGTGAGTTCTGTATGGGTTTATATTTACAGCGTTAAGTCGGAAACTTTTACTGATTCCATATAATGATATGCTTTAAACAGTCTGAGGGCCCGATTCAATTAGCTAAAAAGCGTTCGCCGGCGTATTTTTTGTAAAATTACGGCCGATAATTTTTTTTGCAATTCAATTATTTTTCTAGCGTTAAAAATACGCCGGTTTTTGAACGATAAAAATCCGCACCTATGAGAGGTGCGGATTTTTAACGCTGCCCTATGTTGTGCCCCAACAGGGCATGCTGATGCTTGTAGAACTACAAGCATCAGCATGCTCCAATCACACCCACAGGGCCCGATTCAATTTTCAAAAAACCCTTCGCCGGCGTATTTTTAACGCTTTTTTTCTTAAATTTACCGGCGTTATTTTTTTTTCTAATTCAATTCTTTTCTAGCGTTAAAAATACGCCGGTTTTTGACCGATAAAAATCCGCACCTATGAGAGGTGCGGGTTTTTAACGCTGCCCTATGTTGTGCCCCAACAGGGCATGCTGATGCTTGTAGAACAACAAGCATCAGCATGCCCATGGATGGCAGGGCATTAGGCACCATGCTCTGCCATCCAGGGACCGCTGAGCAGCTGCTAGGTAAAAAAAAAATCCTTCACTGAACGCTGCAAATTACTTCCTGCTAGCAGGAAGTGCCAGCGCTACTGAGGCTATTACCCAGTGCCTGAAGTATCGTGAGAACGTGATTTCAGGCACTGGGTAATAGCCTCTCAGTAGCGCCGGGCACCTCCTGCTAGCAGGAGGTGATTTGCGGCGTTTAGAAACAGGGTTTTTTTTTCCTCCCGTTAATTTTTTACTTCGCTGCCTGCTGTTTTAGCGCAGCGTAAAAAAAAACAATTGAATTAGGGTTTTTTTTGCGGGCGAATGCGTCTGAATTTTTTTTCCGATGCTACATTTTTTAAAATACCGCCTGCAATTGAATCAGGCCCTGAGGGTCGTATTAGAAGCACAAGACGTTACTGCACTATGCAAAACCAATTTCGGCCATTTGTGCCAACACCATCATAGAGGTGCTGAGTGTTACAGGTCAAGGTGACATCTGCTGCTGAGAAGCAGAAGTGTAAATGTGCAGTATGTTTGGCAGTAATTCTAAAGTAATTCCTAGTAAAGTACTCAGTTGTAGCTAATGCACCTTCTTTTGCTGAGCAGAGCAAAATAGAGAGACACCTCTGTGGAATAAGGTCACTGAAATGAAAGGAATGGAAGACTAAAGAGCATTTGAAGGGAGATTTCCTTGATGTGCCAATAGAGCACATTTATGTGATACATGTGGATTGATCAGAAGACCCCTCCCCCCATCTACTAAGAAACTCCTCATTGTATGTGAAGAATAACTTTCATCTAGTGTTCTTTGTGCAGTTAATGAAAAGTTTTCTTTTTATGTTGGATTTGAAGTTCTTCATTAATCTGGTTTATTGTGTACTTTGTACTACTTACTATGGGCCAGATCCAGAGCTACGTTTCCTTTACATTTCAAGACGTAGCGTATTTACTATGCACCCCCCTAGGCACCCCCCTCGGTCGTATGTACTCGTATGTACCGTTTTTTACTTTCCAAACCCTGCCTTAACTTTACACAGCGTAACTACTGACGTACGTACAGGCAGCAAGAACGTAAGCGCCTAAGCACAACTAGACTGTTGGATTTAAATGCCTCCCCTCACCTCCGAAGTGTAATTACGCGTGTCTTATGCCTGGCACACCCCTTTGTTCATATTTACGCTGCTGATATTAGGCTGGTATTTACGTTCAGAGTTACGTTACGAAATACTTTAACAAGGGCTTAGCCAAGAAATGCAGGGAAGAGGCCAGCCTATGGTAACAGAGCAGTATTTGCATTTGAACATAACTTGGCAGAAAACGGCAAAAGTAATGTGAACGCAGGATATAGGTTTGACTATAGCAAAGGTGTTTGGCTGTAATATTTATGTATAAAAGTCATGTTTTTCTACTATTCCATTGAAATAATAATATAAACAATGTACTGTATGGGATTCAGGAACTCATGTCTAGACGTTATTTGTCCAATAGTAAATACATATAAACCACCATCTGTTACACCTCATAAATATCAGCATTGATTTTGTCTTCACACCTCAAAAAATGCATATGGTGACAACCAGTGTTGGTTTTTCTCCCATATGCTTGATTTACTAAGGTGTGGAACCTTGTCTAGCTTCAAGGGGTGGCCTTATGTGAACTCTGTGATATAAATGTTGGGTTTTGAAATCAGTGACCTCAGACTTTAGTGAATGTTAGAAATCTTGTGTGAGAAAGAAGCCTTGGTTTCTATATTGGAATATGTCATTCAGTCATGTAAGTTATAAATCAAAACTGTTCTTAATATTTCACAATTGTTATTGTCGAAGTTAAAGCTGTCAAGGGTTCTATGGCTATTATTAATAAACATTTAATATTGTTTTGAATTAGAAGCTAGGACTGGATCCGGACCTTCGAACTAGAGGAAATGAGGTGGAAATTTGACACCTGGGCTAAACCAAGCTGAATTGCAGCGGAGGCAAATTTCATCTATTGGAAACAGTATTAGAGTTGAGAAATGTTTCCTAGCCCAAGTCTAAATAACCTCAGTTTCCCCAATGTCTTAGGGCTGGATCCAGACTAAAGTAAGTGCTTGAAAATTAGTTACTCCTGGGTTAAACCATGTTGATTACAGGGGAGTCATATTTCATCTGTTGCAAACAGTATTGGAGTTGAGAGGTGATGTTTCCTATCCCAAGTCTAAATAACAGTGTGATAGTAAAGTTGGTCAGTATCTGTGTGCAGTAAGCAATTCAAAAATTCCTGCATTCAAAGAATAAAATTAACTTGACTCCCCCTGCAATCAACATGGTTTAGCCCAGGAGAAAGTTTTTATTTTGGACATTAAAGTTATGGATACCTTTCAGCTAACTTGATATTGAGGTGGAGCTTTGCAAAAGTAAAAAGCATTCTGCCAAATCCGATAATTTAAAGGGTGGTGAGATATGTGTAATGTCAAATTCTGGACATTAGGGAAATCATGCTGGATACTGAGATGTCCTGTGGCTGTTGGAGTTACTTACTATTCTAGACATTTGAAATATGCTGAGAACGCAGCCAGCTTCTTGCATACCTATGCTTGGTAGTTTAAATTAAGTAGAGGTGGGCTTATATGCAGCCAAAGAAAGTAAGTAAAGGTTAACAGCAGCACATCGTAGTACCGCTACACACTCTTTACAAATGGTAACACACGATTTATTAAATGGTGGAAAAGGAAAAGTGGAGATGCCCATAGCAACCAATCAGATTCTAGCTCTCGCTTTTCTTTTACATAATAGAGAATGTAAGCTAGAGTCTGATTGGTTGCCATGGGCAACATCTACACTTTTCCGTTTCCCCAGTTTAGTAAATCTAGCCCTAAGACTGAGCATGGATGCTTGTGGGAATAAACATTTTCCTTCATGATTTGAATTCATATATTACCTATTTCATTATTTGAGGACATGAATCAACTGAATAGTGATTAATAGAATACATTACATATATACTTACACACTTATTCTATGTTATAACATTTTGGGACAGACTGATTGTATATATTTTAAATATATTATCCAATACTAACCAGTTTGGAAATCTCTGGCAGACACCTGGGAATGACTTACAGCTTAGTCAGATTTGATTAAAAAAATGGATCCAAGATTTTCATATTAGTCATCTTTATGACCATGAGTCCTGTGTCAGAGTCAGGATACAGAATGGCCCTGTGTGCCTAATCGCTGAATCTACAAGGAAAGGGAAGTGGTGGTGGTGGGGAAGGGGGTATTTGCCATATAGAAATAATCAGTAAGAAGGTTTCACTGTGCACTTTATTCACTCACACGGATCACTTAAATCATTTCAGATTCTGTTCCTATTGGCTTTTACAACGTATTGGAAAGGTCTCAAACTGACATAGACCAAACTTTTATTCATGACAAGTTAGACTACCAAGGCCTTAATGTCAGGCTTGCCGACACTCCCGGAATATCTCCCGCAGTTAGCTTGATGAAAACCACGGCCTCAAGTCCTTTCCTCTGCCTAGCAGCACTACTTTTCCTGTGTGGCTAGGGACTGGCCAGGACTTGAAGGCCGCCCCCACCCTAGAAATACTCTCAAAACTGTCATTGGTGGTCAGAGAGCGGGGCTCTGAGAAGCAATTTGCATAAATCACATCAACAAGCCACACCCCTGTTAAGGCATCTATCTCTTCCTTCCGGGAGATCCTAGAGGGAATCAATGAAAAGTAGGCAACTCTGTTTTACGTACAGTGTGTTAGCCCATAGTAGCAGAATACAGAAAGTATTACCTCTATTGCGGCACACTAGTGTGTGAGTGACAGACACAAATGTATGTTTTAATGGGGTACATCGGAAAATCAACAGTTTTAAATTGATGCATTTCACACATTTTTCAGAAGTCATTGGCACATTAATTTATTTTAAACATAAAACTGTGTCAGACACTAATACAACTAACACTGACTATTCCATTACTTGCCTTGTTTGACCTTGTGTCCACCCCCCCATTGAACTAGATTCAAACTGAAGAATGTTAAGTGCAGCAAAGTTGCTTGTTTGTTATTTATGCTGTAAAAGATATTCAGAAGGGATTCTGTAACCTGAATACAAAACTAGGGAATGTTACCTATTTTCCTTCTCTTTGCAAGGACTTTTGGGTGCATGAAGCACATAACTGATATAACCACATACCATTGTAAATAATTCATGGTAGCGATAGTACAAAGGAGAAAGTCTAGTTTTACCTGTTTATACGGAACAACTCATTATCCTTAATGAAATATTCATGTTGCTTTTTGCACATACCTGAAATAGTTGCATCATACTACACATAATTTACTAGACAACAACATATTTCCTTTATCAGAGCATATTTTATGCCGGGCACCTTAATCTTAAATAAAACTTTACCCAGTAGAATAAAGCATTTAGAAATGTATATATTGAACCCATTATTTTGATGCAATAAATTATATTTTTAATGAGACTTTTTTTAATTTGCAGTGTATTTCTTCATGGTCATTTTAGTAAGAGTGCGTCTATATAAACTATAATAAACTTCTAATACTTACCTGCAAATAAAATCAAATATATCTTTGATTAGATATCATATGTTACCGCGGCTGTATGTTATATCCGTACATATGACATACTTTTGTAATATTCTGTTTCAATGCCCTGTAAGATCTAAACTAAAAATATTCAACTGTGAAGGCTTTTACCAAGACTAAATTCTTATGTCCTTTGAAACTAAAAATCATCCACTCAGTATTTAATTGTTGTTAATTAAATCCAATTAAATGAACTAAGGAATATTCTCTAGCCTTAGCAATATCTCTATGAACATTTTAGATTCACAGATATGTGAATTGTTGGCTAGGTTATTGTAAAAATACATAAACTGGTTTCTCCTATGTATCGTCTGTGGTTGCAACCAGTCTTTTTCTGCTAAACGGTTTTGGCTTATCTACATATAATAATATATAATATAATATTTTGATATAATATTTTGAATATTTCAGGCACTGACATTATGATAGTCATAGAAAAGGTGCCTTTTTGACAACTCAAAGCCTACTCACTACTCCATTGTCAGCTAAACATGGCTGCATGACTACACTGATCAGCCAAAACATTAAAACCATGCTGCCTAATATTGTGTTGTTCCCCCTCGTGCCAACAAGACCTTAGCAGCAGAGTCTTGTAAGAGTCAAGGTAGGTCCTCCATGGCTTGGACTTGTTTATCCAGAACATCCCACAAATGCTTGATTGGATTGTGGGGATTTTGAAGGCCAAGTCAACGCCTTGAAATCTTTTTCATGTTCCTCTATCATTCCTCAACAATTTTTGCAGTGTGGCA
>WWET01003211.1:55202-66698 GCA_011038615.1 Limnodynastes dumerilii | reverse complement strand
AGATCCTTTGTCATTGGGGAATAATGTTGCCATGAAGTGTTGTACTTGGCCTGAACAATGTTTAAGCAGGTGGTATTGTCAAAGTAGCATCCACATGAATTCCAGGACCCAAGGTTTCCCAGCAGAACATTGCCCAGAGCATCACACTTGCCTTCTTCCCATAAAACTTCCTTTACCTGTCACTGGTTTTAATGTTTTGATATGTGCCTATATCTGTGTCCCCTGTCAACCCTCGAAGGGACAACCCATGAGGAGTAATTCCTTTCTAGATAGCAGGGTAGTATTTATGATCTGTAAGTGTTAAAACTGGTAGACTGTCTATAGATCCCTATAGTAACATACTAGTGTTACTTCATTGACTTTGTAGCTCTGATCGTATATGATTGTAGGTATTACAGGTCTTACCGTCTAAGCCAGGGGTTTTCCACCCTGTCCTCAAGTACCACTAACGGTCCAAGTTTTTTAAATCTCCTTGCTAACCATCGTTAGTGGTACTTGAGGACAGGGTTGAGAACCCCTGGGCAAGCCATTGGTAAATATAAATGGTTGTTCATTTTTTTAAGGGCTTATTCAGAGTAAAATACATTAGTCCTAACATCAGTTGTTCTCAGTTGTTGCCTGTTTCCGTTGCTGCTGTATGATCCTCTGCTCTATCAGATGTTTAGGACAGAGGTCAGTTCTCTGGAAGTTTATTTGCAAGGTCCTGGGAAAATACACTAAGTGCAACCATAACTCTGAGTGACAGATGTAACATTTAAACACAACCAAGGCATAAAGCATGTTTATCTTTATTCTAAAACAGCTGTTAATTAGTTTTATTTGCCAAACTGCAAAATGGTGTTGTAGTTCCAGATATAGAAACAGACCTTGACTTTTTACGGCTGATCTATTTTTGTGGCAATGTCTGAACTATAATTCAACCTTTTTTCATCTTGCATAATAAAAATGAGAATCTAAAAATAGATTTCATCTGAGGAAGTGACACGTGCTCCCAGTGTGTTGGCTGTTAGCAGTTAAATCACCATAATATTTAAATCTTTCTTTTGCTTGTGCTATTTTTAGTTATTTTATTTATTTATGTTGAATGAAGAATCCACTTTTTGTGTTCCAGTTTCCAAACAGTTGGGTTAAGTTTTACTGGGTTTACTCACTTTGGGGTCAAGATGCTCAAATATTGTCTCATTTGACCTCAAAACTTGATCCTCCTGCGTTTTAGATGTCACTCTGGCGCTCTGATGTGTTTTTTCAGTATTGGCTTCTTTCTAGCCTCTCTTTTTATTTGAGTTCAGTTGTATGCAGGGCTATTGATATAGTTGACTGGTGCATCTTCATTCCATTTACAGCTTCTGAACTTTGTAATTCCTTTAGAGTGTCAATGAGTTTTGATAAAAGTGTAGATCCCCAAATACATGGTCCAAAATATCAAAACAATCCAATTATTGGGTAAGACAATTGAATTGTGTCATTTGGTTTGTTGGAACTTGTGACTGGGGTTTCACTTTCCTTACAATCGGTACTCACTAGGAAATACAATCACTTGGATATTATTTTGTAGCATTTTTCTATCTTGTGCATGTCTATATTGTTTTACATTAAAATACTTATGCAGGCAGCAACTTCACAAGTTTGAAACCATGGGCCGGATCCAGAACTACGTCCGTCTAAAAGACCGCATATACGCAATCTACGTATCAAAGCGATACGCAGATTACGTACAATAGCTACTACGCATGCGCAGTAGCTATTGTTCATTGAATTACGTCTGTCTATGGAAGATGGACGTAGTTCTGGATCTACCCCCATGTCTGTCTGTCTAACTATATTTATAGTACATACCTGTAATTCTTGTGTAAAACGGTTGAATTTTGATAGACCTGTCTGGGACTTTTATATCATCAGTGTAACCAAACTCTTTTTTCCCCTTCTTTTTAGAATCACAAAGCCTCTAACATTTGCTGATTGTGTGGGGAATGAGCTGCCTTTAGGATGGGAAATTGTATATGATCAACAAATTGGTGTATATTATATGGACCACATAAACCGTAAGTTTTACATACTATACTTGTCTTTTTTATAGTTATTATTATTTTTAATATTGTTATAATTACTATAATCTGTATTGTATCTGAATTAAAGCTAAATTCTGTATATTAGCCTCTGGTAACATATGGAATTAGCAATCCTAATGATGGACCTGATTCACACTTAAGAATCTTCTTAAAATAAGAACTTAAAGTCACACCTGGGCTAAACCATGGTGATTGCAGGGGAGTCATATTTCATCTGTTGCAAACAGTACTAGTGTTGAGAGGTGATATTTCCCAGCCCAAGTCTAAATAACAGTGTAATAGTAAAGCTGGTCAGTATCTGTGTGCAGTAAGCAATTCAAAGATATATCCCTGCATGCAAAGAATACAATTAAATTAATTCCCCCTGCAATCAACATGGTTTTGCCCAGGAGTGACTTTAAGTTCTTATTTTAAGAAGATTCTTAAGTGTGAATCAGGCCCTATATGAGGAACATATATAACTCTATACAACTCTATATGAGGAACGTATATAACTCTATACAACTCTATATGAGGAACGTATATAACTCTATACAACTCGATATGAGGAACATATATAACTCTATACAACTCAATATGAGGAACATATATAACTCTATACAACTCAATATGAGGAACATATATAACTCTATACAACTCAATATGAGGAACATATATAACTCTATACAACTCAATATGAGGAACATATATAACTCTATACAACTCAATATGAGGAACATATATAACTCTATACAACTCAATATGAGGAACATATATAACTCTATACAACTCAATATGAGGAACATATATAACTCTATACAACTCTATATGAGGAACGTATATAACTCTATACAACTCGATATGAGAAACATTTTGCCACAAGGCATAATCCTCATGGTAGCCAATCTCTGCCATGTCTGTAACACTGGTCACACATTGGTCTATTCTGCTGCTTTGTATAACTGTCAGGGAACAGAAGTAACATCCAACCTTGCACCATAGTTTGCTCTATGTCTACTATGTAGCTAACCGTCTGGTCATCTATCTATATCAGTACCACAGTTTCTTTTACTGTTCGTCATTAGGAGACTTCACATTTCCTGATTCCATTACTGTCTTCTGTCTGTCTGTCTTAGCCTAAATATAATATTATATATTTAAAGTATTCTATAATCTATCCAAATGTAACAACATACTGTGGTTAAAATTAGTAATATTAATAAGTTGTCTGTTCCACTGCCATCACTGAGTGCTATAAGCTGGAAATTTTACATGGCTGTCATAATGCCCATAACATAGACTGGCAACCCATGGTGACTGTTTAAAGACTCCCCCGAAGTATCATGATTTTATTTGGTATAATAAGTACATATAATGGTCAGCACAGGTCTACTCTAGGTTCACACGGTTCCAATCCCTGCTTTGTTCTGTCTAAGTATACCATATCTCCTTTCAGTTTGATAGTGGTTTAATATCGTTTTAATGAAAATATTCACCCTATGATAAGATGCATGACAAAATAATGAAATACAATATATATATATATATATATATATATATATAAATAAAAGTCAGACAGATTCATTACATACATTTGAAAATATATGATAAGCCACCAGCCACAGGGGAGTGTTAAGAGATGAGGGGATTTGTACATGGGCCCCACGTCACCCATCCCCTCTACGGACCTTTCCCCTACACGCACATAGAGAATGACAAAAGAAAAAAGCATGTGAGCTGACCAGCATACTTACTTCAGATTTTGGTGCAGAGTGTGTTCTAAGGAACCTGTGTGCATTACATTATAGATACGCCAAAGACCAGCCACCAGAGTTAGGACAACCAAAACAGAGAAGCCTTGTAAATGTCATGGTCAGGTTGATGGTTAATTGCAAGAGTGCTGGGGTGCCTTTTTTGTATCTGTGTAAATTCCCCATACTTTGCAGCACCTGCTCTATATTAACTTTTAAAAAGATTTGAGCAGCCATGTTTATATATTATATAAACACCCAAATTTGGAACTGCTTCCACTATAACACCCCGTTACATGCTCAGACTCTGTGTGCAACAAGCAAAAGTAAAGTGTTCTCACTGCAAAGAATAAAATAATCTGACTCTAAAATTCATTTTTTTGTAACTTTCCACCTGATTTCACCTTACTTTCAGATTCTGATCCAGTCCTTGGTGCTTCTAGGTACTGGGATTTTAAACATTGGTGTATCTTGCTAATTTGGTTATATAGTGCATTTTGGCAAATACTAGTGTAATAACATCCTTTTTATTTGTTTTTCTTTGTATGAGCCTCCTTTGCTTCAATATAAAAATGATTCAAACCATTATAACATACGATGGAAATTCTGCCTTTTTCTTTCATGCATAAAATGTGTAGAGGCAAATTGTCAGAATTGATCAACCAGAATGTATGGATCACAATGTAAACCTGGCTGAGCTATGACCAAGCTGCCCATTGACCCCACATTCATATCTAGTGCTAGGCTAACCAAGTTATATTATTTGGTGGATCATCTGAGAGCATTCAATATGCATGTAAGATAAAGCACCTAGTGTTCTAAATGCTATGAACCTTACATTGATAGCAGTCATTTAGCTAAGTCTATTTTTGCCTCGTGTTTTCCAATTTCTTGTAGAACTCACACAGATAGAGGACCCTCGAGAGCAATGGAGACGAGAACAAGAGAGGATGCTAAAAGAATATTTGGTTGTAGCCCAGGAGGCTCTTAATGCCAAAAAAGAAATTTATCAAATAAAGCAACAGCGTTTTGAATTGGCTCAAGAAGAATACCAGCAACTGCACGATCTTTGTGAGGATGACAGTCGTTCCCATGCCAGCTGTAAGTAAATGGATAAACACTTAACAAAAGCATTGTCCTTTTACACAATCCAGAGATGTAACAAGTGGATACAATATTCTCTTGTAACATGGATGGAATTATAATCTGTGATCCTTAAATGCCATGTTTTTATTTTATTCATTCATAATTATCTCAGATGTGCTATAGATCGCTGCACATGTTTAAACAAACCAATAAAACGAATACTTTACACTGGAAATTTCAGGACTCTGGTTTAGCCATTTTAGATCTCTGAGCGCAGCAGGAGCGAGAATACAATAGCAGATCATTGTTTTATGCACACATCCTTGTGATTACTTCGAAAACCTCTCCCTTGGCTTGTGTGGACTTCTGACAGCAGGACTTTACCTTAAGTTATCCATCCATCCGCATTTAAAGTAACGATGTATTTGAAGTCAGGATTGGTCGGCCCTAAGAATCCTTGCCAATTCTGTATAATGTAATACTAAATCAGGCCCCACTTGCTAGCGCAACCTGCCACTCTGTTGGAAGCGTCAAAAGTCTGGATGTGTGGATTACGTACTGATTGCTCCAGGTGCATATGTGCCCATGTGCGGATCTCAAAATTAGTTCAATTCCAATTGGGCTGCACAGAAATTGACCATTTGTCAGAAATCTGGATCCAGTTCACAAACACTGCACTATGGGCATGGGTACTTTCCAGCTTTAAAATGACTATAACGAGACCACCTTGGTACTTTTACACTTGACAGAGCTTTGTGCTGGGATTCCTGGTTTTATCAGGGATCCTCATTAATATTATCCCTAGGGCGACCTGGGGCCAAGATCCTTCCCTGGGTGGTATTATAACGTTTTACTAAGTCACTATACAAATGTTTTATTATTGTAATAAGTAGCAGACACATACATCAGTGGTTTGGCACTCATTGGACTTCTTAATGACCTTTGTGTAATCTCATGTGTGGCATGATGATATGGCACAAGGGGATTTGGGCCCTTATGATAAGTTTAACTTTTATAACTGACCCTCTGGTCTCCTCTGTGCCCCTTCCCAAGGGCAGTTTGCACTGTAAACAATTCAGTTATTAATACATTTTTGTTACATTTGTAATTGCAAAAAATGATGCATTCTAATGACCATTTTGCCATTGCTAAATTAGCTCTGAAATGTTTATTATATCAGCATATTTTAGTCGCTAAGTGGCGTACATTCGATAGATAAGAATGTCATCTGACACCATCTTGTGTGTAGGCCAAACACAAGACAAAGCCTTTCTTTATACAAACTACTGCAACCCACATGCTTGGCCTCACTGCTCTGCGTGAACTGGTTATGGCGCATACATAACTAAAAAGGTTAAGACTTTCTTGTGGTTAGAAGAAAAAAAAATCTTTTGTTTTCAAACAAATATATAACATACCATTTACTGTCATCTTGGGGTTTACGCACAAGAAAGGAGCTATCATTTAAGAAATAGCAGGCAAAAGTAATTTTTTTGCAAAATTTGTTGCTTTTGTAGGGATTTCTCTAACTGACTCAAGTCGCCCACAGCTTACACATATCACAGTTGCTTTGTGTTAATATGAATGAACACCCTGCATGCATGAAATTATTAAGGAACATTATGTCATGGGATAGTTTCAAGTGCTTGCAAAAGTTACCAGTTTGTCATCACAGAACATATTATTAACATAGAAGGAACATCTGATAGAAGTGTGAATGAATAGAACTTTCACTGCTAACAAGAAAAATAGTTTAATGATGTGTTAAAAATATTAATATGATTATGTGCTTCTGAATGTCTTTATAAATGTGCTCATTGTTGTCACTAGATTGTGCTGCTCTCTCTACTGTAAAACCTTTAGAGATCTGCTTGATTTTACATTGCAGATTTTAGAGATAGTCATTTAATAATAGCCAGTAAGGTGCTATACGGGTTATTTAATTCAGGGAAGCACTTTGTATGAAGCGCGCTGATACACAGCCATTATACTAACTAGCGGGGAACAGAATATTAAGTCCCATAGGTAATAAGGCTTCTTCCCCCTTTGGCCTCATATGAACTCATTCTTGTTTTGGCTAGTGGTCACTAGATCATTGTCACTAGATATTGAATTTTGTAGAAGTGACTGCACTGAGTAGTTGTCAAAAGAGGCTGATGTTACATTTCAGTGTCCATATAAAACCACAGCTGTGTTACATTTCACTGTCCATGTAAGCCCACAGCTGTGTTACATCTCTTCCCTTTTGCTATTGAATCATGCTGGTAGAAAAGCAGGTTGCCGATTCTTTGTGTTCACTCCACAGGCCAAAAGTTGCTGCGTAATGGAGACTAGGTAAAAATAGCAGGTAGTGATATTTCCTATGCAGGCCTAAAAGGTGTGATTGGTTAAGTATGTTTCTTAAAATGGCCTTCGTGTAAAAGTTGATTAAAAAATATTTATGCTGTAAACAATATTTGAAAATTATAAAGATTGTATACATTTTTTTTTTAACATAGCCATCAGGTCTCCGCTAAAGCAGTGCATTGTGGGCAAGGGACTGCTTTGAATTGATTCGAAGAACAATAGGGGACCTGTATTTTTGCGTTTCATTGTTATTGTTCTTCTAAAGATGCACATCACATAACCCATTCTAATTTGTTGTGTCACGTGTTTCTTCTATACTGATGAACATAAAAAGAGTTTAGAAAGTTACGCCTGTGTTTTATGAACCTGTACGCCCTTGTGCAGGAGAGCCCACACAGCTCACTCTCCTGAAATACAATTACATTAGATTTAATTAATTCAATATTTCTCTGTGCTAAAAATGTAAAACTGTGCTCTTTTTCTTAAAGCCTATTCTGGATTCTCTACGAACACAAAATATGATCCGTACCAAATCAAGGCTGAAATTACAAGTCGTCGAGACAGGGTAAGTGACAAATATATTTCTAATAACTGTTTTCCATTGTAACACCAATTATGTGTCTGTATTATAATGTCTATAAATCTGTATGATTTCCTACTCAATACTTAAATGATATTGTGGGGTATATGCAATACAAGTTAAGAATCACTGTTTTTTGTCTTTGCTTTTTAGAAGTTTGCTGTATTAAATATTCTAAACAAAATCTTGGACAATTGTGGTTTTGTAGTTTCAACATTTTTACATATACCCCTGAGGGTCATTTAATAATCTTAAAAATGCAGGCACAAGTATAAGAAATGACCTGTCTACTATCATAAGTTCATTATTTTGACATTAATGTCCTAAATATACAACCTGTAAAATGGCTCAGCATCTGATTCTTCTTTATTCACCACATGTATGCATTTGTGTGGGAAATATTCTTTACAGTAGTATAAAGTGTCTGCAATGACAGTATTAGATGAATGCCTCGCTCTAAGGGCAGGATGCTGACCTCAATGTGTTTACCGTAAGTTCCGTAAAGGCACGGGACATCCGTAGAGGAACATCTGGAATGCACTTGCGCATTGCCAGATATTCAGCCGAATCCTGTAAGCAGCTTGCAGAATTCGGCTGTCGTACGCAGGTCTGGATCCGGTCCTAAAGGACATTTGGCCAGATCCAGACCTGGATCTGGCTGGATCTAGTTACGCTAGCTGCTAGCGTAATATCGGCTGTTTGTATGTTGTGCGCATGTGCATGGCAGATGTTACGACACGTAACTCTGGGCGGCCATAACAATGTAGTAACTATATACGAAGGGTTGTGCCACCAATACGATAACCGTAACTACGCACTAACTATGCACTGAAGGCGGAGGCATTTAAATTGTACAGTATGGGTTAGGCAGTTACGTCCATCAGGATGCTACGTACGTGCGCGGTTGCGCTTGGAAAAGTTAAGGTAGGGTTTGGTAGTTTTCACAATTTTTTTTTTTTGATGCATGATTATTTTAACATTAATGTGAAATCTGGTGAACTCCGCAGCATGCTAGGCCCATGGAAGAATAATGTTTCATATTAGAAAATATTTACCCTTTCTCTTGGAGTTTTCACACTAATACCCCTTTCAGATCACCACCCCGGCAATATCCCAGGTTCACAGACACAGGATATTGCCGGGGCAGCAAAGGATCCCAGGGTCACAGACCCCGTTTCACACTGCAGGGCAGACCCGGGAAATTCAGAGACCCGGGTCTGCCCTGTCGTCATCAGATAGACTAACTTGTTTACCGTTGCTCTGGCACACAAAAAATATTGCACCAATCGAGTGCGTTAGGTGCTACCTGGGTTGAAAAACCCGGGTAGCACCTTTCACACTGCACCCCTACCCGTGAATTCCCGGGTCTTCTGACACGGGTCCACCGGAAGTACCCCTTTCACATCTCCACGAAATACCCGGGATTTTGCCGAGACCCGGGTTTTTGGCGAAAATCCCAGGTATTTCGTGGTGATGTGTAAGGGGTATTAGACACCCATTCTGAGTAAGGATATATGTATCCACTGTATGTTCACTATTTTTTCTATAGGTTAATAGCATAGTTTTTCTAAAGCTGTTTTTAATACATTTTCACTTTAATGGCTAATACTAAAAATCCTAGCACTGTTTAAAACATTTTAAATATTCAGCTATCCCTATATTGTGCCTTGTGTATCTTGTATGTGTTCATTCAGAAGGTGCAGGATTTGACCTCTTGTTCTTAGCTTTCTAGGTTAAAGCGAGAACTAACACTGATGAAGCAAGAACTTCAATTTAAAGAAAAGGGGGTGGAGACTCTGCAAGAGTAAGTTTCTTACATGTCAAGCTGCTGTTTCTCTTATGGTTTTTGTTACACTGAAGTTTAGTTTACAATATTTAAAAAGACCTCATGGTTAATTAAACCCATAGAATAGCCAGTGGCTCAGTTATAACATTCTTAATAGTAGAACAATCCATTGAATCTTTTTTTTCATTCCTCAGAATTTTACAAGTTTTTTTTTGTTTTTTTTTTACAATTTTGAAGTTTTGATTGATTGCAGCTGCATTTATTAGGGATAGTTAAATAACCTATTCAAGCCTCTAGATCGCTAACCTCTAGAATCTAGCGAAACTTAAATCTATATTAAGATGGTAATTTTTTACCTGTTTAATACCCCTTTCAGACCAAGCTATTGACCCGGGAATAACCCAGGTTGGGTGTTGGTGTGAAAGGGTCAACCTGGGTCTGTTGACCTTTATTATTATTATTATTATCATTTATTTATAAGGCGCCACAAGGTGTCGGCAGCGCCGTACAAAATACAACAAAATACAGTACAGACATACAGGGTTGGGATGGACAGCATAGAATATATTAAATACAATATGACTATAAAAATATCACAAAATTACAATAAGTGTAGCAAACACAGAATGTAAGGCAAAATGCGAGGTGTCAAGCTTGGAAGATCAGGGGGCAGGGGAGAGGATGAGGGGGCACAGTGAGAGGATGAGAGGGAGCCACTAGGTGGGGATGGGGTAAAAAGGTTAGCAGAGGGGGACAAGAGGGTACGAAGTGAGGGGGGAGCGGTGGAGGAAGGAACAACACTAGGATGGAGGGCCCTGCTCGTGCGAGCTAACACACTAAGTGGGAGGGAAGAACTTACAGAAGACATAAGGAGGGGGGTCCACAACCCTGGTCGACACCAGGGTTATTCCCGGGTCAGCCTAACTCGTGTTGCGGCCTAAACAGGGGAACCCGGGTTCCATAAAAAGTATGTAAAATGTGGGATGGGGAGCGACACGGCTCCAGTGTGAAAGGTTACAACCCGGATTATTCCCAGGTTGTAGCTGTGGTCTGACAGCTTCAACACAAATAAAAGCAGTGTTGATTGACCCAGGTTTAACCTGGGTTTTCGGTCTAAAAGTGGTATAAGCGGTGCTTCATCTTATCCTGTGTGATTATTGGCTTAGCTAACTAAACGTCTGCTTTCAATGTGTATGATAACAGGTACATAATATACATACCCTCCAACATCTTTTAATGGAAATAGATACACCCAGGAGGTGTGACAGGGAAGAGGCGTGGCTTGTCCAGTGAAAGGCGGGGCTTTAATCTGCTCTCATTTGCATGTACGATAAGGTGTAAAATCTCATTCTTATGAGCTAAGAACTCACAGGAGAGCGTCTTGTCATTATAGCAGAGCTGCAGGACTGGAAGGTTGAGTATAGGGTGCAGGGAATTAAAGGGCCAGAATCCGATACAGGAGCCCTATTAGCTGATACAGAACATTAAAAAATGGTACTGTACCTGCTAAATAGTTACAGTTGGAGAGTATGACTATACAAATTATGTCCAGTTACATTTACTGTGCAAAATGCAAAATAATGTGCATTTTTTCTAAGAAACCCTGTATGTGAAATAAGTGTATAAGAAACCCTGTGAGTTTGCAACCTGTTTCCCTTGCAGCATACTGGCTGCAATGCTGACTCCATCTACCCTCCTCCCTGGATGAGTTTTCTTACACAGTATTCCAAATGGACCTAAACGTGTAATTCCTTCCTGTTGAACGCATAGCTGTAAGACATTACAGCTCTGGCAGTGCTGGGAATTTCCATCTGGGTTAGTGTTTAGTTTAGAAAATCTTAGCATAGTTTTAGAACAGGGTGGCATTGTTAGCTTGCTAGTAGAAAAGCCATAGATTAT
>WWET01003211.1:10410-34472 GCA_011038615.1 Limnodynastes dumerilii | reverse complement strand
GCGGGAGATGGAGGGTTAGGGTCAGGCTGCGGGAGATGGTGGGTTAGGGTCAGGCTGCGGGAGATGGTGGGTTAGGGTCAGGCTGCAATTAAGGGAGGGTTAAGGTCAGGCTGCCAGCAAGTTAGGGTTAGGGTAGTGAGAGGGGAGGGTTAGGGTAAGAATTAGGGAATGGACTGGGGGGGGCTTTTTCTTAATAACTTTTTGGACCACCGACAGTTCGGTGCTCCGTGGATCGATGGCAATGCCTCAACGAGGCATATGCAATCGAAATCCCAGCCAGTTCGCAATTGGCTGGGAGAAATCTGAATTTACGAAATTCAGATTTTCTTTGCAGGGACCCACATCCGAAGAGCTGCTGGGAGAGAGGCTGTTCTACACTAGCATGTCAGTGTAGCACAGGCTTTCATCCTGCAGCTCCTGTTTATTGCCCAACATTGGAATCACAGGGGGTGCAGCAGCGCATATTTTAGGACCCGCTGATTCTAATTCTAAACAGTAGCTGGCACTGTTACTTCTGTATGTGTTCAGTTTATTAGTGAATGGAACCATTAAACATTCTAATAATCATTGACTATCAGATGATCATTAAGATTTTACTATAATTAAGCAAGCACAATATGCAGCAGCTCTTGACCATAAATAAATCAGTTTTTTCTGTTGGTGGAGATAAAATTTATGATATGACATTAGCCTTAATAAAGTGCAAGTCATTCTTTCTCTCTGTTGGTAGAGTTAATGTAACCGTATGGTTTTTTGTGCAGGAATTCCTGATTTATTTATTTATTTATTCATTATTTTTTAAGTTTGACGGTCAGGGAGTGGCTGAGGAAATTGCTAGGGAAAGGCTGGCTTTCCTGCGTGATTGCAAGGCTCAGTGCAAGACTTACAGGGCGTTAAAGGTCAACTGCTGATAATTTCTACAGATGGTTTTATGCACTGTTATGTGACTCGTTTTATTTTTAAAATCTTATATTAATTGAAAGAACACTTTAAATCATCAGTAATCTGTACACTGAGGTAAAAAAAAAAGTTGTTAAAAGTATACTAGCTAAACATTTTACATTTTTTAAGAAAATTTCAATATCATTTTTATAAAAAAATAGGAATATAATAATTTCAGTAGTAAATTAAAGGAACATTTTGCTTTATTCAAAATTTATTTTCCAAATTTTAGATATTGTTGCGCACAATAGGCCAGATCCAGACCTGCGCTCATGAAACGCCCTTGTGCGTAGCGCATTTACGCCAGCGTACCTATGAAGCACTCCCCTCGGTCGTCCGTATTTATGCCGTCTTACGCAGACCAAACCAATGTACCAATTTATCTGTGTAGTCACATGAAACTCCTTCTTTCCCATTGGTGTCTGGAAATTCCATCTTTGTTTGCTACTCAAAGCCTCTCATAAAAGTCTAAATGTTCAGCAAATCATCTGGTGAAATCCAGGTCTAGCAGATGACTCATGCTATTACTCTGATGCTTTTTCCTTCACTTGTTCAACTATGAGCGTAAATATCACGGTAGAGGTTGTGTCATTTCTCTTCCAGAATTTACAAAATGTAAATAAAGTTTTGGATTTAAATAAACTGTACATCGGGATGTGCCTGATAATTTAGCATTAAATACCACTGCTAGGTATACACAACACTGGTTAATTGAACACACAACACTGGTAATTTGTCTATTCTTTTTTATTTTTTAGAATTCCCTGAACATGAATATATTTGCTGAGAAAAACTATTTCTAAAGAGCAGTGCAATTCACAAGTAGTGACTCTAAGCCTTAAAAAATGATGTTCCCTTTTCTATAATGCCTCATACCTCAGAAATATCACTAGTTTGACACAAATATTGACCTATGTGCAGATTTTTTATTTACAGACAGAGGGCTGGATCCTGACTTAAGTAACTGCTTGAAATTAGTTATTCCAGGGCTAAACCTTGTAACTTGCAGGGGGTCATATTTTATCTGTTGCAAACAGTATTAGATTTGAGAGGTGATGTTTCCTAGCCCAAGTCTAAATAACAGTGTGATAGTAAAGCTGGTCAGTGTCTGTGTGCAGTAAGCAATTCAAAGATATATCCCTGCATGCAAAGAATACAATTAACTTGACTCCCCCTGCAATCAACATGGTTTAGCCCAGGTGTAACTAATTTCAAGTGCTTAAGTCTGGATCCAGCCCAGTCACAGACATGTATCGAAGTAACTCAGTTCTTTTGTGTGAAATAATTATGCTGCCCACTACATCATTAAAATTTTATTAAAGTTGTGTTTAAAAATATTTATAAACCTTAAAGAAGAGTGTGACCGAAGAAAAGTACCATTAAAATTATAATGACAAAGTAGAAATGTGATCAGTTGGCCATTTTGCAGCTATCTTGTTTGTAGACATGAAACTAGTGAAGCTTATTTGAATTTTGAACCATTTAAATTTTTTGGGAGCATCTGTCATTATAATATAATGCCCCTGGCCCTCCTTTCCGCGAGTGGAAGCCATTATGAGCAGACAACCACACTTGAACATTGAGAAGGAGCATAAAATATCTTTGTTGAAGGATCTTTTACTATATGTCATAAAATGATTCCCCATCACCACAAATGTAATCACGTACAGTGGTCATGCTTTATGTGCTTTTCTTTTCTTTTCTTTTTTTATTGTTCATTTTTTAAAATAATGTTTTAAGAAAAACATTTGACTTCAGGGCCACGTGATCTAAATACTTTCCAGATGCTGGTAGGAAATAAACTGTGTTAGATTTCTTTTCTTCTGGGAGAGGTTTTTTCCTGGCCATATGTAATGTCATTTCTCCTGTGGAAATTGAGAAGTATCAGCATACTTTGCTTAACACTTGGCTGTGTGTCTCATATTGCAGAGCCAGAGGGGAGTAGATTTATTGCCCTTTTTCTTTTCTTAGAAGACTATATTTTTATTTTCATTAAAGAGAAAGGGCATCAGTAAGGATAATGAGAAATAATGTTTTCTTAAATATGGGAATACACTGCACTCAAACCAGGTGCCATCTTACAGACAACATAATGGCATGAACACGCAGATCTTGTAAAGAGGGCAAAGTTGTTGCAGGGTTTCAGATGAACAGAAGTGACACAATCAATATTAAATATATCAAATATGTATCAAAAGCAGGAAAAAAAAACATCCAAGGAAATACAAAACTGTCCAAAATAGTGGGTCCAATCGTATTAGGATACTGGAGTAAGGCAGTGGGGAATTATCGGTTGGTGTGTGGTTACTGAGCCCCCGATGTTCAAAGCATTTTGTTTCTCATCATGAATATCGCTTAGTGTTTATGGTTATATGGATGCTGGCAGACCGTAACTGACTCAAATGAAGGCCCTTCCTGTCTTCCTCCATTATCTCCAGCATTGCTTAAACTAGAATGCTCTGATTGCCGAGGAAATTGCATAGTGATCACACACTACCCTATAATTGGAGTTGTACCTCCATAGGATCAGTCGATCGATTTGATTATACATTGCACTTCTAGACTATTTTGTTTGCAATCTTGCAAATTAATCCATAGCACACACTGTAAATTTGTACACCTGCCTTCCCAGCACCACACGAGAACTGGGTATGCATGTACACCCTCCATTAGTTCCCTTGCTTCTCAGACTATTTATGTATATATATGTCTATGTGTATGCTATAGTTTTAATTGCTTGGGTGCATTATTAGAAATTGTTTATATAGTAATTTATTTAGGTGCATTATTAGTAATTGTTATTTTGGGTTATATTTTAAGAGTTTCCAGCATTCAACACCAACTGGCTCTCTTGGACAATGAAACCTGGCCAGGAATGGCAGAAGCAGACAGGGATCATCTCCAGCTCATCAAAGAGAAAGAAGCCCTTCTTCAAGACCTGCAGCTCATTAGTCAACAGAGACGGTCCCCTGAGGAGCTTGCAAAGTTAGAAGAGGAAAAGAGGCGTTTGGCTGATGAGATCCAGAGGGCTCGTTCCACCTCTGCACAAGGAATTACTGAAAGGTTTGTAGTGTGTGTGTGTATGTATATATATATATATATATATATATATATATTTCTATTTTTTCATGCTGGAAATTTAAAATATTTAATTGCATAAATGTGTAATTGATAGAAAATATTGTATTGTATTTTTCTCTTTCTAACTGTATTAACATCTACACTAGTTGCCAACCCTTCTTTGCTATTATTTCTACATAATGGTTACAATTAAGAATCTAAATCTTTTTAGGTGCGTAAATTAAAGAATGGATATACTACGCATGTGTAGTAACTTAACATAAGAGTTTTATGTTGGACTCTGAATCACCATTATGAACCTTTTTCTTCAAGGTTCGTAGTGACTTAAGAAAGAAGGGACGTTCTGGGAAAACTTAAGAACGAAGATAAGAAGAGTGGGTGGAGGGAGCCATTTAAATGGGGAAATCTGGGCGCAGTTAATTACTTAATTAGCCACCATACGCACACAACTACGAACATAAAGATAAGGTAGCCCTATGGCATTCGCAAGTCGGTTAAGAAGCTGAAAACTGAGGGCGTGTCAGGGGAGTTGGCACGCTACTTTTTGCGTATAATTAAGCCTAAAATCATTCTAAATCATTCTTTAGTGTGAATGCGGTCCAATAAGAAGAAATATATCTTGGTGTGTAATGAGTGTCATGGGTCACTACCAATATTGTTTGTGTAGCTAGTGCTTTACTACTCTATCTTCTTCTGCCTGCTCTATACTCATTGAAGTAAAGAAGTCAAATAATAGATGGCTACCTATTCATTGCGCCATCACATCGTTGCATGCTGCAATGCTGGATGGTTTACATTTAAAGAAAGTGCCCGTCACAAAATTGCTTTGCAGTGCTTTCTCTGCTGCTCTTCATACCATCTTCATGTAACTTATGCCACAAAGGCTGGATCCTGCTCAATAGTTCTTCCTTGTGTCTTTATATTCCAAAGACAGTTCCCTTTTTCCCCCGGCAATATCTGTAACTTGGATTGCTTTGAAATAATTAAAACTTCTCCTGGATATGAATTAAGGTTAAATAGGTCTGCTTCTGCTGCCTCATAGTGTTTGGCTTTATGATGGGTTTTAATTTACTGATTGCATATGACTTTTCGAGCATATATTTATATTTAAATAGATATGGTCTATACAAGAAAGTTGTCGGGAGAGGACTTACACTGGAAATAATCAGAAGCTATTTTTTTTTCGTCTACAATTATTCTGGATACTGAATGTATTGGGTATTTGTCTTAAGAATAACATCTGATTTGACATTTTTACTGATGCATTCCAAGCATGAGCCAGAAATCCTGATCCTGAAATGTTTTCCTAAAGAGACTCTAGCACAGGATTGAAATAAGTAGGTGATTTATCTTGAGCAGAGGAGTGTTAAACTGTTGGTTTAAGAGAACAAATTGTTTTTTGGACATGTGTTATGAGAAACTGGAGGATTGGCAGTCTGAACTGAGTCTTATAATGCATCATGTGTAATCTAAGAGGTGAATCCAAAACACTCTGTTGCTAGGCTGACCCCACCGGTGCCTCTCTGGGTAGTCATCTCTTCCTTTGCGCCATGCTCAGAAAGGAGTGCATCATTTATCCCCAAGGGCACACATTTGGATGCTATCCTGTGAACAAATCAATATACTGTTGAAAGGTTGTATGAAACTAATATTTTACAAAACAGAAGAAATGAATATTCATGGTGTTACAATGTAAGCTATTGGAAAACATTTCTTTGTCTGCATTGTCCAGTAAAGCTTGTGCCACACAGGCGTAATAGAAACACCACTTACCTTGTACAGCTTGCCATTATTAGCCCTGTATGGTCATGCCTAACAGTGAGAGGAAGTACAGTTTCCCAGTACCATGAGAAGCAATGTAAACGGTTTGGTCTACTAAAAACTGCAAGTTCTAAAATAATCATATGAAATCAGCCAAAGGGATATTGGGCCGGATCCAGACCTACGTTCCCTTTACTTTTCAACGCTTAGCGTATTTACTATGCACTCCCCTAGGCACTCTCCTCACTCCTACGTACTCTGGACATTTTACACTTTCCAAACCCTCCCTTAACTTTTAAAAGCGTAACTACTGTCGTATATATGATTTAAATGCTTTACCCCGCCTCCAAAGCGTAATTACGGTTGTATGGCTGGCACGCCACTTCGCCCGTAGTTACGCTGTTCATACAAGGCTTGTACGTACGTATGCGCAGTACATACAAAACTGCGTTTTTACGTCTCGTAAATACGCTTGCGGACGTAGCTCTGGATCTGGGCCATGTTTTTCATTAATCGGTACTAAAAAATATTTCTTTTTTCATACCTGTCATATGCTTTGTCACTAGACAGTGTCACAATATACTGCATCCTAAAAGGATTATCATACCTTAAGAAAGTTTTTCCAGCTTTAGAAGAAAAAAGAATAAAATAAGTGAATGACAGGTAGGAAGACAACTGTGACGAGTTACATAATAGAAGGTTAGATAGGTGGAATGAATGACATGTTAATAGCGAATTAGCGGATGAATTACATTGTGTGCAGATAGATAAGTGGAATGAATGACATTTGGATAGTATATAGGGAATGGATTACAGTGTGGGTTATTAGATAGGTGGAATGAATGACATGTTAATAGTGAATTAGCAGATGAATTACATTGTGTGCATATAGATAAATGGAATGAATGACATTTGGATAGTATATAGGGAATGGATTACAGTGTGGGTTATTAGATAGGTTGGATGAATGCCATGTGGATAGTGAATATGGGATGTATTACTTTGTGGCTTATTAGACAGGTTGAATGAATGACATGTGGATAGTGAATATGGGATGTATTACTTTGTGGCTTATTAGATAGGTTGAATGAATGACATGTGGATAGTGAATATGGGATGTATTACTTTGTGGCTTATTAGATAGGTTGAATGAATGACATGTGGATAGTGAATATGGGATGTATTACTTTGTGGCTTATTAGATAGGTTGAATGAATGACATGTGGATAGTGAATATGGGATGTATTACTTTGTGGCTTATTAGATAGGTTGAATGAATGACATGTGGATAGTGAATATGGGATGTATTACTTTGTGGCTTATTAGATAGGTTGAATGAATGACATGTGGATAGTGAATATGGGATGTATTACTTTGTGGCTTATTAGATAGGTTGAATGAATGACATGTGGATAGTGAATATGGGATGTATTACTTTGTGGCTTATTAGATAGGTTGAATGAATGACATGTGGATAGTGAATATGGGATGTATTACTTTGTGGCTTATTAGATAGGTTGAATGAATGACATGTGGATAGTGAATATGGGATGTATTACTTTGTGGCTTATTAGATAGGTTGAATGAATGACATGTGGATAGTGAATATGGGATGTATTACTTTGTGGCTTATTAGATAGGTTGAATGAATGACATGTGGATAGTGAATATGGGATGTATTACTTTGTGGCTTATTAGATAGGTTGAATGAATGACATGTGGATAGTGAATATGGGATGTATTACTTTGTGGCTTATTAGATAGGTTGAATGAATGACATGTGGATAGTGAATATGGGATGTATTACTTTGTGGCTTATTAGATAGGTTGAATGAATGACATGTGGATAGTGAATATGGGATGTATTACTTTGTGGCTTATTAGATAGGTTGAATGAATGACATGTGGATAGTGAATATGGGATGTATTACTTTGTGGCTTATTAGATAGGTTGAATGAATGACATGTGGATAGTGAATATGGGATGTATTACTTTGTGGCTTATTAGATAGGTTGAATGAATGACATGTGGATAGTGAATATGGGATGTATTACTTTGTGGCTTATTAGATAGGTTGAATGAATGACATGTGGATAGTGAATATGGGATGTATTACTTTGTGGCTTATTAGATAGGTTGAATGAATGACATGTGGATAGTGAATATGGGATGTATTACTTTGTGGCTTATTAGATAGGTTGAATGAATGACATGTGGATAGTGAATATGGGATGTATTACTTTGTGGCTTATTAGATAGGTTGAATGAATGACATGTGGATAGTGAATATGGGATGTATTACTTTGTGGCTTATTAGATAGGTTGAATGAATGACATGTGGATAGTGAATATGGTATGTTTTACTGTGTGGGTTATTAGATAGGTTGAATGAATGACATGTGGATAGTGAATATGGGATGTATTATTTTGTGGCTTATTAGACAGGTTGGATGAATGACATGTGGATAGTGAATATGGGATGTATTAATGTGTTGATTATTAGATAGGTTGAATGAATGTCATGTGGATAGTGAATATGGGATGTATTACTGTGTTGATTATTAGATAGGTTGAATGAATGACATGTGGATAGTGAATATGGGATGTATTACTGTGTGGATTATTAGATATGTTGAATGAATGCCATGTGGATAGTGAATGTGGGATAAATTAATTTGCTGCTTATTAAATGGTTGGAATAAATTAAATGTAGATAGTGAATTTGGTATAAATTACAGTATGGATTATTAGATTGTGGGATATATGACATATGGATAGGCTATAGGAGATTAGTTACTAGGTGGGTTATTAGATCAGTGGGTTGAATAACATGAGGATAGTGAATAGGGGTTGAATTACATTATGACTGCTTAGAAAGATGGGGTAAATGACATATGGATAGTGAATAGGAGGATAAATGATTAGATTGTTGGGATAAATGACATGTGGATAGTGAATAGGGAATTACTTACATTGGAAGTGGATGGATTGATTAAATTAATATCACGGTAGTGAATAGGGTGAATGTATAATGAACTGAATGTTGAGCAGGGAGGAAATCAATTCTAGGGTGATGTTAGGACACTAGACATTATTGTATTTCTTTATCTCCTGGCAATGCTACTGTATATCTTAAAAGGATATCTAATATGACCCTCCGTTAACAACACATTCATTTTTCTTCCTCTCTTGCAATTACCTTGCTGAGTAAAGCTTGGTACACACTGATGTATTTTCTGTCAATTATTGTGCAGATCACACTATTAAAGACAGGTTAAACTATCATATTACCAGTGTGTACTATCCAATAATGCTTCAGAATCATGTGAAACTGCATTTAAATGTGGGTTGGAATTTTTGCCAGACCCTAATTTTCATGATGAACGATGTCGCAATGTCTTTTGCATTTATGAGTGTGTATGCTATCGCGACCTGTTAGCAAATACTTCTCTTCCTGTTCCTGTACTTTGACGACATTTGTGGCAGGAAACAGGATCGGCAGTGAGGAGGCAGGATTGTTGAATGAACAGGGTTATGGTACATCCAGTGCTGGATTGGTTCAAAGGTGTACAGCTGACATTGTTTAACAAATCAGGACTTCCGTAACCTTTCAGATGTCACATAGTTTCAAAAAAAATCTGTGTGTTCTCAGCTTAACTCTTGGACCTTTCCCATTGAATCCACTAACAGCTTCCTCCCTTACCTTCCTTGAGTCTTCAATATGGAGAGGCAATTCTCCACATTGGTGCCTGTCAGAAGTGATAGATGCTTGATGATCTTAAATAAATGCAATTATTTCCTTCTTTTTTATTATTTGATCTAATTATAGTGGTTTTACATGCATAAGGAGATAGTCACCTGAAGCTTCACATAAGGTTCCTTGTAATCTAGCACCAATCCTGCTTGGAACAGCTTATAAATTAGATAAAATCCTACAACAAGAATCGTTTTATTGTAGTTATTCTGTTTCTTTAGGTCGGTTGTATAAAAACTAACATTCCATGTTCCACACAAAACTCATTTTTGTCAAGTTCCTCACTGAGTAAGCATTTGCTATTATAACATACAATATATTATTGCCATATATGAATAAATTTACTAAAGGAAATGATTATTTTAAATTGGTCTGTTACCAATGGAAATAGATTCGCTCTTTATTGGAATTAATCTGCCTTTTTCGAGCCAATTGACTAATGTCAGCTGCAGTGTTACAGCACGTGTGGCCCACTTATAAAACATACTGTTACAAATAGTGTTGCGAGAGGTTTAGAACCCCTCGGAAACCAAAAAGGAAGAGTGCTGCAAATGTATGTATAAGTGCATAAAATATACTATGTGTATATACTTTTGCACTGTTGTTTATTGTTTATTGTATATTGTTAAAGGTTACTTCTCCAAGAGAAAAGAAACTGCCTTTTAAAGCATCTAGAAGAAGCCACTCGGCTGACTTCTTACCTTCACACTCAGCTGAAGAGGTATGTGATCATCTACAACTACAACATCTAAGTTATATAGTAGTTTTTTCTTTTCCAACTTATGTAGAACACTGTGAGACACATAGAATATACAAACACCTTGCACAACCATATCTCACGATTACTGTCCTTTAAGGATAATAGCAAATGTCATACATTATCTTTGGTAGATATGGGAATAATGGGATTTTCATTATAGGTGATAGGGGGTCTATCTTGGAAGATATATAAGGTGCCAAGAGCTTACATTGCAATGTTTTCATTTTGTTATTAAAGCCACATAGCAACACCCTGAAAACAGTGACATAATGTCCCCTTTGCAAAATCTTGTGACTCCCTTCTAACCACTTCCTAAAAAGCAAGTTGGTTCTGATCCAGAGCTGCTGTTCCATGTATTTTTTAGGTGGAAGTGCAGCGGGAATGAGCTCTTTGCATGTGCAGAACGGTAGTGACATGGGCATAGCACTGCCTATGTTCACAATCATGTGCTCTGCGCTAACTCAGAGTAGTTATACTATATATAAACTAGGAACGGTTTAGTGCTGCTGTGAGTGCAGTAGCTGGTCAGATTCCCTTTGATTTCGCCTACAATTATACAATTAAATGGAGCCTAATTTAATTAGTTAAATGGTCGTATTTTTTGCAATTCCAAACTGAAACATTAATTTTTAAAACACTTTTATAGCCACAAAATACACAATCATGTTTTTTTGTGTTTTTTGCTTTTTTTTTAAAGCCTAAATAGCAGCACATTAGTACTCATTCTACTCAGGCATTGTTTAAATCTTAGGTTTCCAAACCTGTCCTCAAGGCTCCCCAACAGTGCATGTTTTCCATATCTCCCTACAGAACAAGGTATATAATTATACCACCTGTTGATCTTTTAAACAGTCAATAATGAACACCTGTGCTCCAGCAAGGAGATCTGGAAAACATGTACTGTTGGGGAGCCTTTAAATGAATGTGCTTATTTTTAAGTGCTTTTATTTGACATAAAGCAGAAAAGAATCACATTAGTAACTTTCAAACTGGAATAGGCTGCTGGGAGTAAACCTCGCAGCCTCTGCCTATACACATCAATTTGTATGTTACAAACAGCTGCAGCTTTTCAGTACATTCTAGCCAGAGTAAAAGTTGCAGCTGTGGATAGCACGCATGCAGTGCAGGGAGTGGATTTGCGCATGCAGTGCCGAAGAGCTCTGGTCCATCATACGTAAATCTTAGCCACAAATAGAAGTCATATTTTGGCACCCACAGTTAAAGCCGATAGCCTCAAAAACAAAACATACTATACAGACCGGGGATACCTGGGATTCTGCTTCTCTTGGCTGCCTTTTTACCACATTGGGCTGGGTCCAGAATTAAGTAAGTGCTTGAAATGAGTTACTCCTGGGCTAAACCATGTTGATTGCAGGGGAGTCATACTTCATCTGTTCCAAACAGTATTAGAGTTGAGAGGTGATGTTTCCTATCCCAAGTCTAAATAACAGTGTGATAGTAAAGCTGGTCAGTATCTGTGTGCAGTAAGCAATTCAAAGATATATCCCTGCATGCAAAGAATACAATTAACTTGACTCCCCCTGCAATCAACATGGTTTAGCCCAGGAGTAACTAATTTCAAGCACTTACTTAAGTCTGGATCCAGCCCAATGAACCCCCATCCCCACCTAAAATATCTTTAAATGTACTTATTACTTATTAGTTACGTAACATGTTATTTTCTATTATTAATAAAGGAAAAGAAGTGCCTTAGTTCATTTATTATTATGTACCATTGAACTCAATGGTTATGAGTTTCAACTTTGTGTTGATATTTGTCTTTTGTGCTTTGATAATTTACTTGCTGTTATATGTTAACAGTGATCTTATTTTACACATTTTATTATTTCATTTTAAATAATGAACCCAATAAAATAGAATGTATGTTGTTTTTGTTGATGTTGCTTCACTTTGTGTTGTATAATGCTGAGTCTTTAACATGCTCTTTTGTTATCTGTTGAAGCTTGTCCGCCAGCACGCTTACCATGTCTTCAGGTAGCAGCCGCGGCTCCCTGGCCTCTAGCCGCGGATCCCTGGCATCCAGTCGAGGCTCTCTCAGCTCAATCAGCTTTACAGACATTTATGGTCTTCCACATTACGAGAAACCTGAATCTCACGCAGAGTTTTCGCAGCACATGCGCTTTGACATGACTCCGTTAGATTCTGGTTGCAGAGACAATCAGTACTCTGAGGCGTCTGGGCTCCCCAATCTCAATAAACATAAGATGTCAATGGATACGCCGCAGTCATTAGCCTCATTGTCTTCACGCTCATCCTTGTCCTCATTGTCGCCTCCAAGCTCCCCTCTGGAAACACCTTTTCTCTCTGTGTCCCGTGATTCTCCATTGGCCCAAATGTCAGAGGGATTGGAGCAAATAATGAGCAATTTGGACATCCTAAGAGGACATGAAGAGAACCAGGTGACATCTTACCATATGCAAGGTTGCTACACAGAAAGTAAAACTCTCAGAGAAAGTGGCTCACAGTTTCCAAGCCTCCAGATAAGTGCAGGTGTGTTGAATTGCTGTTAAATATATTTATATTGATTTGTATAGAGCATTGGTTCTCCACCTTTTTTATGGGAGTACCAGTTACCCACTACAGAATCTTACTAGTACCACTGGTTGAGAACCCCTGGTGTAGAGTAAAGTTACTGTAATGTTGAATGTTACTCAAGGTCAACTAAAGGCTAATTAAATAGAATTTACATAAAGTATGGAAAAGTTGGACATATAAATGTCATAAAATGTATTTTTTTTTCCTGTGGTTGTCACCACACTTGTGATTTATTTGATCATGTTTTCAATTTTTGTTTACAGGTTATAAGCATATATGTCTCTCTGCCTTGTATATTGGGTGATATGACTTCTGATGAATGTCTGTCTCTGCCTTTCAGTGAAAGTATTTTCACTGTGAGCTTTGTCTTCTTGGGATCACCATTGTGAAGCAGGGAAAAGGTGTATGATCAGAAATATGTGCATATTCCTACCCTATTACTTATCTCATACAGTACATAGCGTTAGGTCTAGGTAACCGCATACTTACAAATAGTAACTGTTATGTACTTTACTCATATTTAATAATAACTATTAATAAAATAATAATAGGTTTTATAACCATGGGGTAGATCCAGAACTACGTTTGCCGTACGTTTATTCGTGTAGCGTATTTCCGTGCACGTAAGTTCTATACACTCTCCTAGCACACCCCTTGAACGTACGTATTTTGTCAAGATCCAAACCCTACCTTTTGCCAACGTAACCGCAGTGATCCGCTCACGTACGTATGGGCAACACGTATTTACGCAGCTAAGCACGCCCATACTGTACACTTTAAATACAAACCCCCTCCTAGTTAACGTATTTCAGACGTAATTTGGACTAACGTAAAATTGGCACGCCCACACGTAAGTATTTACGTGACACATACGTGAATGGACCATACGTTCACAATTACGCTACGTTACTGAGCGTATTTTCTATGGTGCGCATGCGCAGTACTTACCAAAAGGCAATTTTACATCTCCGCCACGCGTAAATTCGCTCGCAATGCGTTGTTCTGGATCTGGCCCCGTGTTCGTATCTAGGTTGCATGCTGCCAACTGGTTACTGAAAGCAAATCTCTGTCCCACATTTTTCCCAGTGAATAATGTACGTTTACACATAACACATTATATAACCTGCCGAGGTACTTAAGAAACATATGCTCCCAAGCCAGTTTCTGATGTTTACTCTTACCATTACTCTTACCATTTATCATTTTCTTCCTCATTTTATTTCCCTCACAATATATGTCCCCAGCTCATAAGATCATGCCACAAGCAGTAGTGCCACCAAAAAGTCCTCTGGACCTTGGCAGGGCTCTCATTTATTGGAAGGGACAGACTGACGTGTAATACCTGTTCTGTTGTTACCAAGTATTAATATACTCTTGCTTAATGATGGTCTTTAAACAATAGTGTTTTGCAATTCACTGTACACATTTTGTTATTTCTTCTTGATTTCAGAGATTATATATATGGAAAATATATAGATACTTCAATGATTAATACACAGACACTACAGAATTAGATATTATCCTGTGGAGATTACCCCTTGCTGATCTGTCATTTTGCATCTTCCATCTCTCCTTCAACCCTCTGCTGCCCTCTCTTGTTAGTTTTCCCTATCTCTGTCTTCCTCTCTGTTAATTTCTCCCACCAGATCTTATCCAGCACAATTACATGTTGGAGTTTTGCTAATTCACTGCAACTGTTCTAAAACAGGGACTACACAATAAAAAACTAAATTATTATTTAGATATATAGGGCATACTTTTTTTGTTTAGAATGTTTTTCTGGTTTCTGTGTGAGCACCTTTTCAAGGCTCCTTATTACCTCATTATGTAGTTAAATGCATGCAAGTGTATCTGTATTACATGAAATCTGAAGAATAGATGTGAGAAAATAGTGTCCCTAGATGTCATTAAGATATGGATGGTAAGGAAAAATTTACGCAAATAAAGCAAATCCATTCAGCCTCATGTTATATAACACTCTTTTCTATAGATTTGTTAATGTCCAGTGAAGATTTTAGCCTACCCACTAATGGACCTAAACTCTGATATCTGAATATCAAAGTGTTAAAAAGAAATGAATCCAGAATAGCTGCATCTTGCGTACAAGGAATCTACTTAACAACTACACTTTTACCTTTTCCACTCCCAGATTACCAGTATAAACACAAATTCAGTTTATGTTCTGTTTCATATCCAGAAATTAGACCTGTTGGTTTGTATATCTGGTACATGCATAAAACCTGAGTGCATCTTCAGTTAAATAGGCTCTGTACTAATAAAAATAAATGATCTTAAGTAAACTATAAAAATGTTGAAGTTCTCCAGAGGGTTTGCTTTATAACACAAATTAGAGGTTCCATATGTGCAAATAAACATATAATAACAACAGATATCTGAAATGGGAGTAATCTCTACAAGAGTTTAGCCAATACATTAATTATAGGGAGATATAAATGTGTATGAAAATACAAACTAAATGCAATCATCAAATCATATGCTTACAAAATTTTCTGATGGCGACATTGGTGTTATAGTTTTTTAAATGTATTTTTTATTATTATTTATCATTAGCAGGACTCACAATCCGTGAAGACTGTGCTATAGGCCTGGGAAGAGCCAAAGGAGTCTCTGCTGGTTTATCAGATGACTCTCTTGCAAGTGACAGTGGTGTTTTCGAAGCATTAAGTAAAAGGTTTGTTATTTTTATTATGCTATTAAAGATTTCCATTTCAAATATGCCCATGTCTCTATAGACCTTATGTGGCGGAAATATGCTGCTCTGTGATACAATGGAAGATTGGACAGCATGCATGGTATAAGAATTTGAATGTTTATAACCCAGTTTTTCAATACTCACTGTTATACCTGTGAAATACTTTCCATTACTGTTTGAAGATAATACTCCGGGCTATGTCGTATGTAGTTTGTGAAATGTATTCGTTGCTACATGTATGTTTACTGATATATCTACTACTTGAAGAATATTAGAAGTCATGAGACCTTCGATTCCTAATAAGCACTATAGTCACCATCCCACACCCTAAGTATAGAACCCTTTCGGGGAACACAGTATTGTGCGTGTGAAAATACAGCTTTACCCCTTGGAGTTGGAGACTAGCAGCTGTTTTAGAGGGAGAACGTCTCTTCTTTTAATGAGATAGAGAAGGTATCCTTGCTGCATTTACATATTCTTTGTTTGGGTTGTGTGTGTCACTGCGAAAATGCCATTTTCAAAATACAAACAGCTGAGAGCGAATTGTTGGCTGTGTCTATTTTGAAAATGTCAGCAACTAGAAATTAACGCTGCAGACCCGCTGCAGGACTGACGGTTCTGACACACCGACAGATTAGTACAGTGGAGGGGATGTAGTGTAGCAGGGTAGTCTTAAGGTTAGGTTGTGAGTAGGGGATAGATCAGAGAAGGGGAGACTTAGGGTTAGGCTGAAGGGAGGGGATGGATCGGAGAAAGGAAGACATAGGGTTAGGCCGCGGGGAGGGGATGAATCGGATAAGGCAAAGGTTAGGGTTAGGCTGTGGGGAATGGAGGATTAGGGTAATGATAGGGGAGGGCTAGAGTGAGGATTAGCATAAGGGTTGGGGGTTGGGATATAACGCTTACCTGTCTGCAGGGGAGCAGGAAGTTTCAGTTTAGCTCTCTTTGCAAATGGGGTGTCGAAAACAGACCTTTTGAAAAATGGCCGTTCTAAGAGGTGAACCACACTCCTTTGTTTGTACAAATAAATGTAAACCAATCATAAGGTTCAATATGAATAAATTCACAGTGAGTAAAAAAACATGTTAATATATATTTTTTTTATACTGTAGCTTATTTGTGAAGAGTAAGCTAAAAAAGTCAAAAATCAAATAAAACAACAGTGTATAAACATAGATATAAGTAAGAAACACAGAAAAAGCTAAATAAGTAGTAACCGACCTGTGGAGGGCCCATCGTGGATTAATGACTGGACAATGGTACAAT
Source organism: Limnodynastes dumerilii (assembly GCA_011038615.1). Taxonomy (NCBI): domain Eukaryota; kingdom Metazoa; phylum Chordata; class Amphibia; order Anura; family Limnodynastidae; genus Limnodynastes; species Limnodynastes dumerilii. The sequence continues at coordinate 17,638 of WWET01003211.1, read as the reverse complement.
TGTAGATGGGTATGAGTACAGGCAGAAAAACCTAATAGATTAGTCCTAGTTTGCAACAAAATAGCAGACAGCAGGGTGCTACTAGAGCAATCACAGTTGCTGTATACAAGAGAGACAGAGGAGGTAAGAGGGCAAATCAATAAACAAAATCTCAGCTACTGGATCTGGAATCTAGGACCGGATCCAGGCCGCCGTGTGACAGCCTGATTCCGCAGGCTGCTTGCCAGATGTTCCACAACGGATCTCCAGGCGTACATATCTTAGTTACATACACCTGGAGATCCGTCCGACAGGACAGCACATCCCCTCTGCCCGTCTAACAGTAGGGGTTTCCAACATCCATATGACCACTGATTTGCACAAATGACTTAAGGCTGCTTCATGGCAGCAGAACCCAGTTTAAGCTCACACGAGGGGGGAGTGGGGAGTTACAGGGGACTTCACTCCCCTCTTCTGTGCAGACTGTCAGGATCTGGTGCCTAGATCCTATTTAACCTGAAAGGATAGATGAGGGATGTTACTGTAAATTGAAACAACTGGCGCTGTACTTAACTATATAAATTCCAAGATGTTTCATTTGTTTTTGGTGCTGTTTGCCGGCATAGTTTTTCTTGAGAACCTCAGTGACTCTGACAGGTAAAAGTATCTTCTATGTATAAATATTGTAGCTAACAGTCAATTCTTTATAGACAGGGTAGAAAGATGGGATCAGCTACTGTTATTAGCGTATCTGCTATGTTCTGATTGGCCCGTTTTCTTCATTATATTCTACTACTAAATTTAATAAAATATTCAAACCCAACATAAAAATGTGTGTAGGCTGCCGCTTACCTATGCAAAGCGTCCACATACAATTCTTATGTTTGATATTGATTAAATGAATCTGCTACATTTTGTATTAAAATAAGAACCATCGCTCTATGAATTCTTAGCAGCCTGTCCTTGTGCTGTTATCTTGCAGGAATGAGAATGTTGAAGATTCCACTTGTAAAGATTCTGAAAAAAGGGAAGAACCTCAAGTACATGTTGGAGTTGTGTGAGTAACCTGTCTTTCTACTGGTGTATTGTATATGTCTTTCAATTACTGAGCATCTCTGTAGATCTTTATAATGTCACATAGATATATTTCTGTGATCCTTCTTAAAAGCATTAATGTACTTTCCAAATCTATATTTATCAGTCTTAATTTTAGAAATCCAACATTTGGTAAGTATTATTTACAAATATGAGTGAGTTAGTTGTAGCTGGATCCGCACCTAACTCACTCGTCCAGCCCCAAATAACCCGTCCCCATTTTTAGGTCCCTAATGGTAATTAGAGTGCTATGGGGCTACCCTAAGTAACCGTGGGTATTTGTCTTCTTAAGAAGGAAAATACGCACAGATGTCCCCTTGCTGCGCCCTCCCTGCCTCATCTACATGTCTCTCCCCACCCAATATTCCCTGAGGCGGCACTGGCACGCCTCCTTTTTCCTAAACCAACTACGTGTGGTCAGGGGTGTGGTAACAATTATTTTCATATGAGGGATGGGGCGCAAAAGGCCAAGGACTACCATAAGGCCTGAAGCCATTTGGTATCTCATTTTACGACGGTTCTAACATTGACTGTCGATATACAAAGACTCCCAATCCTATGTTAAATTTTGTCAATGTTTCTTGTGTTGGAACACCCCAGTTTCATTGTTTATTTTGCTATAAAAGTTAGTTATACATTAGTAAATAAATATAATTATTAATATTTACTACCAAATAGCACAAAAGGTATTAGAAAGATAGATAAATTCAATCGTTCATCTTAAAAAATGAACATAGATCCCAGACAGGGAAACATTTATCAACATTTTTCATAGTCACTGCCTGGTTATGGTATTTGTCTATTATCGCTTCATCCCCATTTTCATTTCATTCATCCAAATTTGCTTTTGTGTAAAAGTTCATGGGGATGGGTGACAATCACATTACGTTAAACCATAGCAACAAGACATCTGGTTTATTAGTTCCTTAGTCTAGTCTATAGTGAGCTAATATATTCTTTGTTACAGTGTGTTATTGCTAATTATAATATGCTATTTTATATAACTGTTTAATGTTTTGCAATAAAAAAAATGATAAAAAGATCATGTCCATTTATGTTTCGCTTCTATTTTATCTTAGGTATGATAGTGGAAGCGAATGTCTTTTTGTACATGTTTTGCAGCTTAAAAATTTTAATGGTCTGTCTGTCAAGCAAGGATGTAAAATGTAAGTATCAGAAAGTTGTAAACTGTACTTAGCCTAATTGTTCCAGATCCTTTATGTTTGATCCAAAATCAATACTCTGCAATTCACTACTATATTGGAGGCAATCTCTTGTCATCAGTATTACAAGTAAATTTCTCTGTATACTGTTAAGTATCTTCTCTGTCTCTGAGGAGTATTTGATTACATTAACTGTGCAGTGATGTGAAATGCCCTGTTTTTCTGATTTGTGCAGTAAAGAATGCTTCAGATAACAGCTGGTACATAATAATGGAAGTGTTAATCGTTATTTTTTTAAATGAATTTGCAACTAATATTAAATTCCATTTTCTGCAAAGACCAAATAGTACAAACTTAGGAAAAACCATGGCTTGGAAAATATTTACTTTTGTTTGATCTTGTTTTAAATTCTTTATTTTTCCAAAAAATCATACATCAAAGAGGCATAGAGTATCCTTGTTATAATATATCTGAAAACTAATAAATAAGGTATAATATAAACATTATAGAAACACATTGCAGTTATGGCTTTATGGCTACGTGAAGGGCTAGATCCAGACTTAAGAAGGAGCTTGAAATTAAGGGCCGTATTCAGACTTCCGCCGGCGATCGGGCTGCAAATATATGCAACTAAGGATCAGGTCGGAGCAGGTTACGCCCACCAAAAAAAACAGTCATTCCCCTTGCTTTCTCCGGCCGGACCTAAAGTTAGACCTGCATTGACTTGCCCTAACTAGCCACACTCTCTTTCGGGCTTATGTGTCTTAGTTACGGATATTTGCGGCCCTAAATCTGTAAGCGCGCCCACTTTCCCTCATCTAAATGACTCCCCCCGCCCATTTCTATGCTAATCCTTAGGTGCGTGTATTTCCACCGCACTTAGGGTCGGATAATTCCCCGCCCGATTCACAAGTCTGTCCCTTAGGCATTTCTGACCTTATCCACTACGTTGACGGCGTATAAAAGTTACTACGCATGTGCAGTTGAAACCGATCCTAAAAATACGCACGGAACTTTAGTGAAAAACGGAAATCTGAATACAGCCCTAAGAGAGGAAAGTTACTCCTGGGCAAAACCATGTTGATTGCAGGGGGAGCCAAGATAATTGTATTATTTGCATGCAGGGATTTATCTTTGAATTGCTAACTGCACACAGATACTGACCAGCTTTACTATCACACTGTTATTTAGACTTAGGCTGGGAAACATCACCTCTCAACTCTAATACTGTTTGCAACAGATTAAAGAAAATGACTCCCCTGCAAATAACATGGTTTAGCCCAGGAGTAATTTTCCTCTCTTAATTTTAAGCTCCTTCTTAAATCTGGATCTAGCCCAAAGCCCTTATCTCTTTGAGTAACACTTCCAATAACAATAGTAAATCTGAGTTTGACAGACAAAGAGGAAAAGGAAGAGAGTAGGGATGGGGAGTGCGGGAGAGGTGGAGGTGCCAGCAGCTTAGTAATGATGGACCGTATTCACACTTGTGTGAAATAAGCAAGCACGGATTGGCAAATACACGCGCCTAAGTGGCAAGGCAACTCCCCTCGTACTTACAGATTTTAGCAGACTTCCGCCACCATAGGGCAATCTTAAATCTCTGTGCGTATATTTGTGCTTAATTTGCTTAAGTACGTGTGTACATTCTTAACCGTGACCTTAATAGGCCATTGAAATGCCTCCCCACTCCCATTTTTCTTAACTTCCTACTTTCAGAGGACTGACAAGCCCCCACGTATCTCACTAAGCATGGAATTGAAATCTTCGCCTAATGGATTTCCGTGCCGAAATCCTACGTAGCTTGTGTAAAATAAGTTATTATGCATGCGCATAACCGTTCCTAAAAATACGCACGGAAAAAGCTGCACTTTCTTAAATGTGAATACGGTCCGATATGGCGATCAGAGGGTCTAGGGTGAGAACTATACAGGGTCTCGCTATGGTAGTGGGTTATTAGGTGGTGATCTAATCAGAGGGGTTGACTATTGTGGTGTAGCCAGGTGTGAGTTCTAGTCAATGAAACCAGGTGGCATGAAATTTTTGCAACTTTTCAACTGGTTCCAAGGTTATCATCAGGGCGTCCATTTTCATGTAGTGATCAACCCGATGAAACCAATCTTTCAGGGTGTGGGGAATCATTGTCTTCCAGAGCATGGGAATTACAGCTTTAGCTGTGTTATTTTGGTGTTTGAGAAGAGAGCTTTTGTATTGCTTCAAGGGGTTATCAGAGTATGAGAGGAGCCAAATTTCTGGACCTTGGGGGATGTCACTTTGTTGTTCCTGTTGGGTCAACTCTTTTACATCTCGCAAATAGGCTGTAATGATGGGGCAGTCCCACCAGATACGTCAGAATTAGCCAGCAGCAGGGCTTTGAATGGATACTGCTGCATCATGTGATAATCTTATATTATGTCTCCACCAGCAATAGGCTGAGTGATCTTTAGGAAGTGACTGAGAATGCTTTGTTTCAGTCAGGGGCTATGGTAGCTCTCTGTTACGCTGATCTCCAAACTTCTGTTGGATCTTGTAATGGGTGGTAAATAACAATTCTAATTGTTGTCCTCAAACTGGGCCCTAATTTACACTGTTCTGTGGGGGTTTAAAACTCTGTATAGTAAATTAAATTCTAACAGCTGATTTTTTTCCCCCAGACATATCAGAGTCTATTTGCCTTCCCTTCACTCCATCACACCGAGCACTTACTGCTCTAAAGCCTTGGAGTTCCAGATGCCACTGATGTTTAATGAAATTTTTCAAATCCCTATGCAATCCAGTGTCTTGAAGCTGAGCTCATTGCAGCTGTATATATGTTCTGTGTGCCCTGAGCAGCAGGAAGAACTACTGGTGAGTGACTATTGTATCCTACTCACTCAGTACATGCTTAAAGGGGACTGAGTCTGATGTTCAGTTTAGTCCAGTGCAGTAATGTGGAGTAGGACAACACATTACAGCTGGTTGCTTATTTTAGACACACGATCAATATGGCCCAAACCATTGATGAAGTCTGTAGTTCTCTGACCAGATGTTCTGGTTTAGTATTTCAGTAACAGGACCAAAAGTATTTCACACCAGGAAAAAAGAACATAAGCCCATCCCCATCTAATCTATTTAATCGATAACTATATTTGATCTATAGGATTTGTGTTGTTTTTTCACACCAAAAAACATGATTTTTAGTATATTTAGCCCTAATACTAAGGGCTAAATATACTAAAAAAAAAAAAATCATGTTTGGTGGTGGTTTGAAACTACTGCACATCTCCACCTTTTTCTCTTGATCAAAATTGCCATTCAGAACCCCCTCTTCTTTTGTGGCAGTTTTGATGGCATCGGTTTTGAGAACCCAGCTGCTCTGTAAATTAGGCAGTTTGCATGATCATCATATTAAAAATTTGGATGGGGATTTTTATAGCGGCGGTTTTGGGAAATTGGTTGTTCTGGTCATTTTCAGGGTAGTTTAACCCTTAGTAAATGCAGCAGTTTTAAAATCACCAGAAAAAAACACCCAAAAGTAGTGGTTTTAACAAACAAACTTTTGTGTTATGTCCTCACAGGGGATTGCTCAGATCAGCTTGGCTGACTATGAAGGTGAAAAAGAGATGCATCTGCAGTGGTATCCTGTCCAAATCTACAGCAGTAGTGACCCAGAGAGGGCTAATGATAAAGACTCCACACAGACATCTAAAGTCACCAACCCAACGAAAACAGTGAGTGTCAACCCTTGGTTTGTTATATTCCATATTCTTGGTTGTACCTGCATGGGCAGCAGGTAGAATGGAAAACTCCATCAGTTATATTCATTTCTCAGTCTAAATTAGCAGGGAACTTGTTTCATAATGCACAGAATGTGTTTTCATAGTCCAGGGATCTTCAGTTACACCATTTCTGAGTTTTTTTTATGTTCCCATATTACATATCTTAATTTCAATATTAAAACTTCATTCAGAACTCACCATATATTTAGCTTTTTCTATAAGAAACAAAAGGTTCATAGAGAGTGTTAGCAGGCTCTCACATATATAGAACCCTATACAGTGTATTTACTCATTTTTATTAAGTTATATAAATCACGCACTGTGGTATTTTGATTGGTCCCTGCTTGTTCCGTGTCTGAGATCTTCCTAGATGACCATAAGATGAATTTAAGGCTATATGATCACCGGTGCCCTTTCAAATCCCTCTAAAAATTAAATAAACCCCCTTCCCCAGTAAACAGTTTTACAGCTAGTATAGAGCAAATGTTTTAAATAGAAACTATATGCACATTTGTCTGTTTTTATATATCTTTATTACCAGTTTTTTAAATTTGTAATACAATTGAATGTAACATTTGCTCCTTAGGATGCTGTGTCGGTGTTATTAGCTCGCACAACAGCTCAGCTAGAAGCAGTAGAGCGTGAACTGGAGGAGGAAAGGGTGAAGCTAGAATACACAGAAGAAGAGATTCTGGAGATGGAACGTAAAGAGGACCAAGTTGAGGCAACCTCAGAAAGGTACTTATGAGACACTGGTGCAGCTGCCAAACATTATTTTGACTGTGGCTCTGTCCATTTAGTTAAGATGCCTGTTATTTGTTACTATTCTGATCGCGGGTCCATTTACTTACACTATTTTCTATACCACTGTTCACATTTCTAAAAGGAAAGACAAACTACAAGGTTTTGTCAATGCTTTAACTAGTATTGTTTTCCTGCTGCCACTAACTGTCTGAGCCTTATGAGTCCAGGAGCATCCAAAGGATTTCTACACTGGACTGTGCTAGTCAGCATGCAATTGATGTGGATAGATTTTAGACAGTTCTGGTCTTCTTTTTATTACCTCATCTACATAACTGATGCAAGTGGGGTTTTAGGTGCATGTGAAGAACAGCATGAATGAAAGCATTTCTTGAATGTCCCTAAATTCAGTACAAGGCATGATTAATTGAAGCAGCCGCCCATAATAAGGACTATGGGCCTGATCCAGAGCTACGGCCGCCGTCGCTAGTACGG
>WWET01003210.1:175615-194171 GCA_011038615.1 Limnodynastes dumerilii | reverse complement strand
TTAGTAACTCGAGCGTCCAGACTATCGTCGTACTAAATGCGTGCCCCTTGGGCGAAAAATACGCTGAAAATACGCTCGCTGTACGCTCATGTCCTTCGTACAACCGGAAGTTGTCATACTGCACATGCGCAGTGCGTTTTTTTGCCCGTTTTTACGCTCACGATCGGCGTACGATCGCTTGCGGCCGTAGGTCTGGATCAGGCCCAGCATCTCAGTGCAAAGAAGCCTAATGCCAGCCTAGAGAAGAGGTTTCACCAGCCGACTGTGGCTCTCTGTGGTGAAAAGTATCTTTAGGTCACATAAACCATAGTCACATGGCTACTCAATACAAAGTAGTTGGCAGAACCTTTTAATGGCCTGCAGAAAAGTTTGACCAGCTGAGCTGGGATTTGAACCTGTGACCTACTACACCAAAGGTGGGTGCTCTGCTGCAATGCCATAGACCATAGTCACATAGCAGCACTGACTGGCTGGTTGTGCTAGGATTTTAACTGGTGATTTGCTCCACCAAAGCTGGGTGCTCTGCTGAGATGCCATACATGGCTTCCCATAGTGATGAGGTATCTTTAGGTCCCATAACCCATAGTCACATGACTACTCAATACAAAGTAGTTGGCAAAACCTATTCATGACCTGCAGAAATGGTTTGACAAGCTGAGCTGCGATTTTGACCAGTGACCTGCTTCACTGAATGGGGTTGTTCTGCCTCCTGATGGTGAAGGTTTATATTTAGGTCCCATGAACCATAGCGACTGAGTGCGAAGAAGCCTATTGTCAGCCTAGAGAAGGGGTTTGACCAACTGCTTGGCTGGCTGAGCTTGGATTTGAACCGGTGATCTGCTGCCCCAAAGTTGGGTGTTCTGCTGTGATGCCACACATGGCTTTCCATGGTGAGTAGGTCTCTTTAGGTTCCATAAACCATAGTCACATGGCTACTCAATACAAAGTAGTTGGCAGAACCTTTTCATGGCCTGCAGAAAAAGGTTGACTAGCTGAGTTGGGATTTGAACCAAAAACCTGCTGCACCAAAGGTGGGCGCTTTGCTGCAATGCCATATGCGGCTTCCCATGGTGAAAAGGTATCTTTAGGTCCCATAAACCATAGTCACATGGCTACTCAATACAAAGTAGTTGGCAGAACCTATTGATGGCCTGCAGAAAAAGTTTGACTAGCTGAGCTGGGATTTGAACAAGTGACCTGATGCACCGAAGGTGGGTGCTCTGCTGTGATACCATATGTAGCTTCCAATGGTGAACAGGTATCATTAGGTTCCATAAACCATAGTCACATGGCTACTCAATACAAAGTAGTTGGCAGAACCTATTCATGGCCTGCAGAAAAGGTTTGACTAGCTGAGCTGGGATTTTAACCAGTGACCTGCTGCACTGAATGTGGGTGCTCTGCCTCTGGATGGTGAAGGTGTATATTTAGATTCCATGAACCATAGTCACATAGCAATTTGGTGCAAAGAAGCCTATTGCCAGCCTAGGGAAGAGGTTTGACCAGTTGACTGGCTGGCATTTGAACTGATAACATGCTCCACCAAAGGTGGGTGCTCTGCTGTGATACCATATGTAGCTTCAAATGATGAACAGGTATCATTAGGTCCCATAAACCATAGTCACATGGCTACTCAATACAAAGTAGTTGGCAAAACCTATCTGTGACCAGCAGAAATGGCTTGACAAGCTGAGCTTTGATTTTGACCAGTGACCTGCTTCACTGAAGGTGGTTGCTCTGCCTCCTGATGGTGAAGGTTTATATTTAGGTCCCATGAACCATAGTGACTGAGTGTGAAGAAGCCTATTGCCAGCCTAGAGAAGGGGTTTGATCAACTGCTTGGCTGGCTGAGCTTGGATTTGAACTGGTGATCTGCTGCACCAAAGGTGGGTGCTCTGCTGCAATGCCATACATGGCTTTCCGTGGTGAAAAGGTCTCTTTATGTCCCATAAACCATAGTCACATGGCTACTCAATACAAAGTAGTTGGCAGAACCTATTCATGGCTTGCAGAAAGAGGTTGACTAGCTGAGCTGGGATTTCAACCAGTGACCTTCTGCACTGGATGTGGGTGCTCTGCTGCAATGCCATATGTAGCTCCTTATGCTGAAAAGGTATCTTTAGGTTCCATAAACCATAGTCACATGGCTACTTAAAACAAAGTAGTTGGCAGAACCTATTGATGACCTTCAGGAAAGGGTTGACTAGCTGAGCTGGGATTTTGACCAGTGACCTGCTTCACTGAGCATGGGTGCTCTGCCTCCTGATGGTGAAGGTTTATATTTAGGTCCCATGAACCATAGCCACTCAGTGCAAAGAAGCCTATTGCCAGCCTATTGAAAGGGTTTGACCATCTGCCTGCCTGGCTTAGCTAGGATTTAAACTGGTGACCAGCTGCTCCAAAGGCAGGTGCTCTGCTGTGATGCCATACGTGGCTTCCCATGATGAGAAGGTATCTTTAGGTTCCATAAACCATAGTCACATGGCTACTCAATACAAAGTAGTTGGCAGAACCTTTTCATGGTCTGCAGAAAAAGTTTGACTAGCTGAGCTGGGATTTGAATTGATGACCTGCTGCACCAAAGGCTTGTGCTCTGCTGTGATGCCATACGTAGCCCCCAATAGTGTAAAGGTATCTTTAGGTTCCATAAACCATAGTCACATGGCTACTCAATACAAAGTAGTTGGCAGAACCTATTCGTGGCCTGCAGAAAAGGTTTGACTAGCTGAGCTAGGATTTCAACTAGTGACCTGCTGCACTGAATGTGGGTGTGCTGCCTCCTGATGGTGGAGGTATATATTTAGGTCCCATGAACCATAGTCACATAACAACTCAGTGCTAAGAAGCCTATCACCAGCCTAGGGAAGAGGTTTGACCAACTTACTGTCTGGCTGAGCTGGGATTTGAACTTGAGGCCTGCTACATTAAAGGCAGGTGCTTTGCTGCGATGCCATATGTGGCTTCCCATTGTGAAAAGGTATCTTTAGGTCCTATAAACCATAGTCACATGGCTACTCAATACAAAGTAGTTGGCAGAACCTTTTCATGGCCTGTAGAAAAAGTTGGCTTTGCTGAGCTGGGATTTGAACCTTTGAACTGCTGCACCAAAAGCAGGTGCTCTGCTGTGATGCCATATGTGGCACCTCATGGTAGAAAGGTATCTTCAGGTCCCATTAACCATAGTCACTCGGCAACTCACTGGAAAGAAGCCTATTGCCAGCCTGAGGAAGAGGTTTAACCAACTGACTGGCTGAGCTGGGATTTGAAGTGGTGACCTACTACACCAAAGGAGAGTGCTCTGCTGCAACACCATATGTGGCTCCCTATGGTGAAAAGTTATCTTTAGGTCCCATAAACCATTTTTAACCAGTGACCTGCTGCACTGAATTTGGGTGCTCTGCCTCCTGATGGGGAAGGTGTATATTTAGGTCCCATGAACCATAGTCACATGGCATCTCACTGCAAGGAAACCTATTGCCAGCCTTGGGAAGAGGTTTTACCAGCTGGCTGTCTGAGCTGGGATTTAAACTGGCGACCTGCTGCACCAAAAGAGGGTGCTCTGCTGCAAAGCCATATGTGGCTCACCATGTTGAAAAGTTATCTTTAGGTCCCATAAACCATAGTCACATGGCTATTCAATACAATGTAGTTGGCAGAACCTATTCATGGTCTGCAGAAAAAGTTGAGCTGAGCTGGGATTTTAACCATTCACCTGCTGCACTGAATGAGGGTGCTCTGCCTCCTTATGGTGAAGGTGTATATTTAGGTCCCATGACCCATAGTCACATGGCATCTCACTGCAAGGAAGCCTATTGCCAGCCTGGGGAAGAGGTTTTACCAGGTGACTGGCTGAGCTGGGATTTGAATTGGCGACCTGCTGCAATGCCATATGTGGCTCCCCATGGTGAAAAGGTATCTTTAGGTCCCATAAATCATAGTCACATGGCTATTCAATACAAAGTAGTTGGTAGAACCTATTCATTGCCTGCAGAAAAGTCTGACTTGCTGAGCTGGGATTTGAACCAGTGACTTCCTGCACTTAATGTGGGTACTCTGCCTACTGATGGCTGTATTTAGGTCGAATGAACCATAGTCACATGGCAACTCATTGCAAAGAAGACTATTGCCAGCCTGGGGAAGAGGCTTTACCAGCTGACTGGCTGATTGGTTGGCTGGCTGAGCTGGTATTTGGGTGATCTGCTGCACCAAAGGTGGGTCCTCTGCTGCGATGCCATATGTGGCTCTCCATGGTGAAAAGGTATCTTTAGGTCCCATAAACCATAGTCACATGGCTACTCAAAACAAAGTAGTTGGCAGAACCTATTCATGGCCTGCAGAAAATGTTTGACTAGATGAGCTGGGATTTGACCCAGTGACCTGCTGCACTGAACGTGGGTGCTCTGCCTCCTGATGGTGAAGGTGTATATTTAGGTCTCATTAAACATAGTCACATAGCAACTCAGTGCAAAGAAGCCTAAGGTGGGTGCTCTGCTGCGATGCCAAATGTGGCTCCCTGTGGTGAAAAGGTATCTTTAGGTCCCATAACCATAGTCACATGGCTACTCAAAACAAAGTAATTGGCAGAACCTATTCATGGCCTGCAGAAAAGTTTTCACTAGCTGAGCTGGGATTTGAACCAGTGACTTCCTGCACTAAATGTGGGTGCTTTGCCTACTGATGGCTATATTTAGGTCCCATGAACCATAGTCACATGGCAACACATTGCAAAGAAGCCTATTGCCAGCCTGGGGAAGAGGCTTTACCAGCTGACTGGCTGGTTGGTTGGCTGACTGAGCTGGGATTTGGGTGATCTGCTGCACCAAAGGTGGGTGCTCTGCTGCAATGCCATATGTGGCTCTTCATGGTGAAAAGGCATCTTTAGGTCCCATAAACCATAGTCACATGGCTACTCAAAACAAAGTAGTTGGCAGAACCTATTCATGGCTTGCAGAAAAAGTTTGACTAGCTGAGCTGGGATTTTAACCAGTGACCTGCTGCACCGAATGTGAGTGCTTTGCCTCCTGATGGTGAAGGTGTATTTTTAGGTCCCATAAACCATAGCAATTCAGTGCAAAGAAGCTTATTTCCAGCCTAGGGAAGAGGTTTGACCAGCTGGCTGACTGACTGGTTGGTTGGCTGAGCTGGGATTTGAATCAGTGACCTGCAGCACCAAAGGTTGGCGTGCTGCTGTGATGCCATACATGGCTTCCCATGTTAAAAGGTATCTTTAGGTCCCATAACCCATAGTCACATGGCTACTCAATACAAAGTAGTTGGAAGAACCTATTCATGGCCTGCAGAAAATGTTTGACTAGCTGAGCTGGGATTTGAACCAGTGACCTGCCGCACTGAATACGGGTGCTCTGCCTCCTGATGGTGAAGGTGTATATTTAGGTCTCATTAAACATAGTCACATAGCAACTCAGTGCAAAGAAGCCTATTGCCAGCCTGGGGAAGAGGTTTGACCAGCTGACTGGCTGGTTGGCTGGTTGAGCTGGGATTTGAGCCAGTGACCCGCTGCAATGCCATATGTGGCTCCCTGGGGTGAAAAGGTATCTTTAGGTCCAATAAACCATAGTCACATGGCTATCTGCCTTTGGCAGGTCACTGGCTCAAACCCCAGCTCAACCCGCCAACCAGCCAGTCAGCTGGTCAAACCTCTTACCCTACTATGTATTGAATATCCATGGCTGTCACTGCATGAACTATGTAACCGTATACAGTTTCATACCCTCCAGCATGACCCGTACAATTCCAACTGTCACTCACCTGGTTTTAATTAATTAACTGATGTTTGAAAAACATAGTTCTCTTCAACAAAGGTAGTTACCATAGTAACTTACAGTTGAAAGCTCAGGAGTAGAGCATTTTGTACCTAATGGAATGGGTCATGTTGGAGGGTCTGCAGTTTGTGTTCTGCTTATATCATTTTTATACAGGATGTGTTGAAGTAAAGAAAGCAATGACAATTTTTTTTTAATTAATGACAAATAAATCCAACTCTTTCTGGTAGTACTACCCCCAACATGTTAAAAGGTTCATCTTTTCCCAACTGAAAACCTTTCCCTGCTTCCTATCACCAGACCTTCCTTATTGGATATAAAAAAATATTGTATTAGTGTCACAATAGCCTTGTACTAAATGGGAATAACGCTTTTGGTTTGATACCAGGCATCTTGTCTTAAAGAAGGGCTTTCGACTATATAATTAACAAGGGCATAAATTGCCAGAGAAATTAAAATATAGTGTATTATTTCAACAATAAATTATTTTTATAATATGAAAAATACATGCATACATCTGTTGAAATGAGTACAGCTTAGCTTTCAAAATCCCAGTGGAGTCCTCAAAGGTTCCTTCATCTCTGGAAGTATGAAAGATGTCCAGAAGTAAAGGGTCCTTTGTCCTTATCATAGTGAGATCTGCTAATTTATCATAAGCCTAGGTAACTAATGTAACTTAGTACCTAGATATGTCTGGTGTGAAAAGAAACCATTATAATCATGAACTTAAAACTGTGTGTAACATGCAAAGATACAGATATTTTTATGGGCTCAAATAAATAATACATTTTTCAATTCTAAATTAAAAGACTTTTTAAGTAGTTTGAAATTATAATTTTTTTATACTGTAAGTCACTAGTTAATATATTTTTTTTTAAAGTGTGTGTGTATGCAAAAATATAGAACTATTGTTTTGCATACATTTTAAGTCCTTAAAATTTTTAACATTTCAAATGGTACATTTGAAGCAAACAAGCAGTTTATTATGACTGTGGTTTACCGGTACAATGGTCTTTATTTTAAAACACCATCGTCCTACAGCAGAATGCAGAGTGCCAGCATCTACACATGGCGGACTCCTGGGGCAATATTTACTAAGCTGCAGTAAAGGAAAAGTTACCCATAGCAACCACTCAGATTCTAGGTCTCACACATTGGCGTATCTATAATGGGTGCAGGGTGTGCAGTGCACACGGGCCCCTCAGAACAGGGGGCCCTGTGGCATGCATCCTGCACCCTGGGTTGGCAGGGGAAGTGGGGCCATTCATCATCTATTTCTTCCCTCTAATATCTTCTGGAGGGAAGAAATAGATGCCAAATTAGTCCCCCTTCCCCTGAGGTGGAACTGTCCCGATTTGCGGGTTGAAAGGGGGCGGGGCGTACATCGCCATTAAGCCCCACCCCCCTTTCGCCCCGCGAATCTGGGCAGTCCTGTCTCAGGTAAGGGAAGGGGGGGGCCCATGTGCAAATCCTGCACACGGGTCCCCTCACTTCTTAAAACGCCCCTGGTCTCACATTTCTATTATATACAAGAGAATGTCATGTAGAATTTTATTGGTTGCTATGGGCAACATCTCCTTTTTTCCTTCCCAGTAAATCTGGCCCCTGGAGTGAGTGGTCCACCAAAAGATAAGTAATTTTACCTTGTCCTAACGTTAACCCTTCCCTAACCCTCTGTTTCCCACAGCCTAACCCTAACCTTCCCCTTCTTCAGCCCTAACCCTAACGCTCCACGCTCTGCAGTCTAACCCTAACCGCCCATGCCACACAGCCTAACCATAACCCTTCATACCCCATAGCCTAACCCTAACCTTCCCCTTCTTCAGCCCTAACCATAACCCTTCATACCCCACAGCCTAACCATAACTCTCCATGCCAGACTAACCCTAACCTTCACCTTAAGCCCTATTTTTAACCTTATACCCACCGCAGCCACCACTACCCGCTGCATCCACCGCAGCCAATGTTGCTATTGGGAACAGGCCAATAGGCAGCAATTTCCTATTTTCAGCTTATTTCGATAATAATACAGCTGCCATCCAGCTGGCAGCTGTATCATGTTCAAAATATGTCCATTCGGACAAGCAACTGTATTCCATTTTATATCCCTTCAAATATAATTTGAAAAGTTTTTACAATATTTTATCAGTCAAATATGTCTTATTTCTGTACACACTCCTTCTATAATAATGTGTTTATACCTTTATATGTTTACAAATATAATTTATACAAGTAGGAAATAATAACACAGAAGACAAATAATGTCAAAACCCCCTTCAAAAAAACTTACTAATCTAAAATGACCTAGTCTCAACTTGGAAGAGGAATACAATCCATGTTTATTGCTGTTATAAAACCAGAAAACAGGTTCAATTGCTTTAAAAATGGGCCCAATTTACAAGAACCAAAGATATAACTTTGGAGAACACTTTATTCACGCATCCAAGCGATCAAATGGCTAACCACTCCCCTTGCATGGGCAGACTTCTGATATCCAAACCCTACCTTCATATTACAAATCATGCAACATCTACATCAGTACAGAGTCCATTAGCATGCCTATACTGCACACTGTAATAACAAGTTACAGCCACACGTGGGAGCAACTGGCCCCCTCCCCCCAATGGCAGTTGATGGAAGTGTCACCACCATCATTATTGTACATGACTATGAATTATAAATTTGGATCACTAGAATAGAGGATGTACCTGCAAAATGTATCTGCACTGTGCTTTACTGTTATGTGTCCATAAACAAACATACCGATCCAATACCTCACACTTAAGAATTCTTCCGATTTTAGGTCCGTATATTTAAGAACGGATGCACTGCGCATGCGTAGTAACTTTTATACACTATTTTCATAGGACTTAAGTTCGTAAATTCCATGCTTATACAATACGAACTTATAATCTGTAGGTTCGTAGTAACATATGCAAAAATGGGCATTCCGTGAATAAGTAACTAGGCAGATACGAAGATTTGGGTGGAGAGAGGTCGGCAGATCCGAAGATTTGATTGGAGAGAGGCATTTAAATGACCAAATGAAGGCGCGGTTATGCAGTTACGTTCCTAAGTACTATCCCTACGCATTCAAATGCGAACCTACAGTTAAGGGAGCCCTATGGCACTCGTAAGTCACATAACAACAAACCGGGGGCGTGCCGAGGGAGTTGCATTGCTATTAGTTGCGTATATTTAGGAACCTATCGCGTTCTTATGTATGAATCAAGTTCCCAGAGAGAAGTAGTGTTGACATCTGCCTCACACCTAAACCTTCCATTATATGGCCCTGATTCACACTTAAGAGTGAGTTAGGTGCGGACAGAACCACACCTAACTCACTCGTGCAGCCCCTAACCCGCTCCCCGTTTCTAGGTAACTTATGGCACTTATCTTACCATGTGGAGTCTCCTTCTTAAGAAGAAAACTATGCATGGACAATGCCTTTCCCCGTCTCTGCCCTGCCCTCCCCGGCTAATCTAAATCCCTCCCCCCTCCTAATTTCAACTAAACACTCCCCAAGGCGGTATTAGCACGCCTCTTCTACCTAAACTACATCGCGCAGTCTACGTACCTAACTGATACATAGATTGCGTATATGACCTACTACACATGCACAGTAAGTCATTTAGAAAAAATACACACTTAAGAAGCACAAGCTTGAGTCAGTGTCCCCCAAAAGTACGCAGTGCGACAGTACGCAATTGTACGCAAATAAACCTGAAATTACCAAGAGAGTCGAAAATGCGGTCCAACCCACAAAAGTGTGTTTTAGCTCAGCAGGGAAAAGTGTGTTTTATCTCAGCAGGGAAAGAATTAACCAAAAGTGCAGGTCTCCCGATACAGCAGCGCGACCAGTC
Organism: Limnodynastes dumerilii; assembly: GCA_011038615.1. Classification (NCBI taxonomy): domain Eukaryota; kingdom Metazoa; phylum Chordata; class Amphibia; order Anura; family Limnodynastidae; genus Limnodynastes; species Limnodynastes dumerilii. Next base: position 184,525 of record WWET01003210.1, on the reverse strand, counting down.
ACTGGCAAGACGTCTACAAAGTCATCTGGGGTCCAACGGCCAGGCAGCGGGCTTTTTAACAGTAAAGATCAATAGGGTAACCAAACACATCTTGATTGGAATGTTCTCACAACCATCCTGGTTCCCTAGCTCGTCATTGGTCTCGGGGTCTTCTATTGGTCTTACTTCCTAGGTTTATCAGCATAACTGGGGACACGTACATATCACATCAAAATGAATTAATGCCTATAACTTGAGATCACTATATAATTATGACAATCATTCAACAATCGGCGGCAATTAGCTAAAGGAACCATCTGCGAATATAAAGCACAGTTTTAATAAATAGGAACGCATACAGACATTAAACATGAACATGTCCTGTGTGAAAATATGTAAGTCAGTACGTTTATTAAAGTGTAAAATTGAATATGAGAAAAGCCTGAGAAAGTACTCACATGTACTTCAATGTGCGCGCATAGTTGCGTAAATCTGCGTTCACATTTTCCTATCTTTTCCTTGGTTCTTTGTTCTCATTCCTTGCAAAGATTCATTATTATTTTGAGATTAATAGCGATGTTTTTAATTTGGTTTCGACACTTCATAGGTGTGAATCAGGACCTATGTCTGCCATATTCCCAAATGTAGGCTATGGAGTATTTTTACACTACAGACTGGATCATGCCCAGTGTTACCTTTCTATCTAACATGACATTGATATTTATTAGCTTTGTATGAAAGCAGGGATTTCAAATAAACTAACAAAATGCAGCATGATTGCTTCTAGGAAAATGATGAATAATTAAAATAGTTATTTAAATTACTTTAAGTTAGTTTAAATGCTTTTTTGAACAATTACATTTTTAAAAAATTGCCCTAATTAAATACATTTATCACATAAATATGTTCAATGACATTATGTTTGAACAAGGAAAAAGTTTGCTAATTAATTTGATGAAGATAGAACTATAGGAACAAATTTTGGAAACAGATCAGTGAACCAGAGAGTTGTACTGAAAAAATCAGGTTTTTATTTTGAGCAGTCAACAGAATTAGCAATATCAAGGGCACAATTAAGTTGGATGTCACTTTTGCCAACCTCAAACTCTATTAGCCATTTCACACCTGAAAAGAAGTGATTGAAGCTAGAATTACATCATTTCATGTGAAAAAAAAAATAGCAAGTTGTATGGGAGTGTATGAATATACTTAAGAACAATTTAAAATACAGTCAATGCAATAAATTGAAAAAAATAAAGCTATTAATTCTAGTCATGAAAAACAAAGAAGAAACTTCATAAAACTTATGGCCCACGAGGCTACAACTTAGCTAACAGTCATCCTTAATTTTTTTTTAATTTGTCAACAGTGAACATTTATTTTGATCCTGACCCTTTTATTCTTTGTCTCCAGAGCTGCCCAAGGCCAATCAGGTTTGTGTGCTTTGAATAAAAGATGTATGGACTCAACTTTTATTTACTGCATTCACAACACTTAGACTTACTGTGCAATGTCAAAATAAAACCGTAAACAAAGGTCCCCCAATTCCCCTGATTGCATTAATCATTCAAATGACGTATTAGCATTCTTCAGGCTTTGCTGTTGTGCTTGCAAATTAACACCTCCAGGTTCAAGGGAATAGAAATTAACTGAATTATCTGGCAGCCCCAGATGTCCTGGTGTGCTCATCCTCCTTACTGACTTAATATTCCTGCATAACGATTCAGATGCAGAGGTACTGCTAATGGTCAAGAAACAGTATATCATAGTGTGCAATAGGATGTTTTATTGTAAAAAGACAATTATTTCTGATTCCAATATACTGATTTGTTGTAAGGGTTAAATATTGATGTTTAAATTATCTAAGAAAAAAATATTTCTTTGTAATTAGCCTTGGGTTCCCTGCTGCTGGGTAAATTGCCAAACCATAACAACAACATTTCTTGGCACTGGGATTTAACACTAAGGACGAAGGCCCTCTGCTGTGTACCATGACTAAAGTGATCTTTAGATGGCTCCTGGGGGAAATATCTATAAACATCTTTAAGAATGTTCATTGTACTTGACAATTTGTGTGATAGTTTTTTTTCCGTTTTTTTTAACTGTTGCAAAAGTATAATCTCTGTAAATGTATTGTGCGTTTCATTTAATTCTACAGTTATCTCAGTAAGACAAATTCAGTTTTGCTAGAGCATAGAGTGTTTGCACCTGACAATACTTTTGCAGATCATAATAATTTCAAATGATCATATTATCATCATAGTTGTAATCTATTAAGTTTAAAATAAATGTAAAAAATCATAAATTTAAAATCTGTCAGAGATCCGTTTTTTTTGATGTATGCAATTATATGCACGACCGGAGCAAGGAAACACCCACCGACAACCCCGACACTTCCCTCTCGCGGACGTGCGGTTGATGATTTATGAGACCACTCTGTTATTTCAGTGTGTACTTACGTACGTATATGTGTTCCGTTCGTGCTATTCTTGATAACCGCGCCTCCATAAGTTCATCGGATTTGCGTGCGTATGTCCCCACGTGCGATTCACATGTCCGTCCGTTAGGAACTTCGTGCATATAGTCAACTTAAGCTACGTTCATAAAGTTACTACGCATGCAAAGTTGATCCGATCCTAAAAATACGCCTGGAAGTCCTCTCGAAAATGGATCTCTGAATTGGGCCCTCCATCTCTTATTTTCTTGACATTTCTTTTTACAAGGTAAATTAAGCATACTTACCCTAACTTTCACCGTAACCCTCTTCTTGTAGCAGCCTAATCTTAATCCTCCCTGTCCTGCAACCTAACCTTCCCCCTGTCTCAACCTAACCTTAACCCATTCTGTCCCACAGCCTAAACCCATCTTTTTCATACTAACCACCTAACCTTAACAATTTTCTACACTTAGGCTATTTTAGACAATGATACAGCTGTTGGCAGTGTGAGTCGCTGCTGAAAAAATGCTATTTTAGAAATAGACGCAGCTGAAATCCAATTTTCGTCTGTCTCTATTTCGATAGCGCTATTTAAAAAAAAATGTATGAATGTCATTGTTTGGAAACGCCACTGTAGATCCATGACAGGGATTTTAGGGTTAGGCTGTGGGGAAGGGAGGGTTAGGGTTAGGGTAATGAAAGGGTAGGGGTAGAGTTAGGCTAATGGAAAAGGAGTCTTAAGGTTAGGCTGATGTTAGGAAAGTCTTATGGTCAGGCTACAGGAAAGAGAGGGTTAGGGCACAGTAAAGGGAGGGTTAGGGTAAGGTTTGGGGTTAAATTCATACTTACCATCTTCTGTCTTTCGTCGAACGATTGCTTCTCCTTTGTGAGGCAGAAGCAATTGATTTCCCAGCCAGTTTGGAACTGACTGGGAGAGAACGTCTCTTTCGAAAACAGGCCGTTCACAGTGGTGTTTTTTTGGAAGAGTGATAGCGCTACAACAGGGTTTGTCCTGGGATGTGTGGGTGCTGCTTCGTCCGCTTACGGGTGTCCCAATTGCACCCAATACTTATATGTAGATTAGAAGAATGGTGGAAACGGGCAAGGTTAGCGCAACTCCTAATCTGTGGTAAGGTGGCTAAAAGATAATGGGGGATTGGGTGATTGTGGGTGTTAGGAAGATGGGCTAGGAATCAATATCACCCCGCATTCCCAGCCCATCTTCCTACCACCCACAATTACCCAATCCCCCTTTTTCCTTTACCCACCTTACCACAGATTCAGGGTTGCACTAACCTCGCCCGCTTCTACCCCTCTTCTAATCTACGTTCACAGTGGCGACTCACACCAATCTGGCAGCTGTATCATTGTCAAAAAACAGCCTTTCCAATTGGCAACTGTTAAGTCAGTTTCTGTTGACTACAAGAGAAACTGTTGTGCAACGAGCTTCATTTTTGCTACAATATTAAACACAAGAATAGTCTTTGGTATTTGCCAAAAGCTTTTGCCATAAACAGGGCAGGATATTGTAAATGATCTACATAAGTATGAAAAATGAGAAGAAAGTAAGAGCTCACAACATGTAGAAGTATTATGAGTTTAGGAGAGCTCTACCTCATTCTACCTCAGTAAAAGCTGTTGGCGGTGGTTGATTTAGAGAGCTTTAGGCAACAAATTGTGCTGCCACCAACTTTGAAAACAGACAGGATGACATTATGATTGTGCAGGATAGTTTCCTAATATGGGAAGGTTAGCTGCTTGCCATATTTTGCTGTTTTCTTTGGATTATATCTGCAGCATTGAATTCTTAAAGTGCATGCCACCAAGCAGAACAATACGGTGAGAAAATAAGTAATAAAAAAGTCAACTCAGGTTAAAAAATTGTCATGAGTCATGTACAAGGCAAGCGTGCCAACCATGGTGAATATACGGTGCAATTTTGTGTGACCTTAAGGGCCAGATTTACTAAACTGCAGGAAAGGAAAAGTGGAGATGTTGCCCATAGCAACCAATCAGAATCTAGCTCTTTCCTACTATATACTAGAACATGTAAGCTAGAAACATACACTTTTGTAGCATGTCATTTTCTTTTTTCGAGGGATATTTTAGCACTTGCCACTAACATATGTCTATTAAGCTGAATTACTTTGTGGGGCCTCCGTTACTAATTTCTTGGGTCCAACTTTAAATATTAACACTGACCTATTCAATGACATAGCAGTCTTGAAGACATGTGATTGCCACAATATGTAGTACAGACAAACTGCATTAATCTCTTCAACAAGAATCACCCATATTTTTGTAAATATTCTGGGCAGATCTAGCATTTTCGTTAAGGGGTATGGAGATTTAATGATCAATTTGATGCCCCCTCCTTTTAATATTAGCTCCTCCCCATATTCTTTTTTTATTCTAAACTCATTCTCACACTGCTCCCTCTATATTCCTTTCCCATTTAATTATTTTATATTCTTATTTTTCTGTCCCCTCTCATCCCTAACACTAACTTCTATCTCATTTAATTAATTTATATTCTTATTTTCGTGTCCCTCTCTTCACCCTACCAAAACCCCTCTCTCATTTAATTACTTTCTCTTCTTATTTTCCTGTCCTCTCTCATTCCTCTCCAACTCTTTACTCACATGTTTCTCCTCTCACTGACAGCTGAAGAAATCTGCCCTTACACATGCAGAGACATTCGTATCAATGACTGCATCTCTCACTGACAGTTTCAGCTGTAAGTTTCAGCTGTAAGAAGATTATGACTATTAGATGGCATTTCAGAGGCTGCATGCCTGAAATTCTGGCTCTTGGTTTTGCAAGCGGAACTAGGGGAAGGGGAAATTGCCCTGATCGCCCCCCTCTAAATCTGTCCCTAATGTATAGTAATCTCCACTAATCAGGTGAGGTGACATAACAGGAACAAACCATAAGGCTTTGTGCCAATCATATTAACCTTCTATGGTTGTGTAACATAGACCAAGCAACTATCCCTTCCCCATTTCTGCCAACACTTACAACTGTACTCCAGAACAACAAGTGGCTCTCCAGTACCTCTGGCTCTCACCCAAGGCCCATTGCAATGCTCCCAACAAATCATAAATAAACAGGTTACTCCGATACAGGTCATAACCTCCCAGATGTATGATTAACGTGTCTGGAAGCAGATGAGTCTACGACCCAAAATATTAGGTGAGTAAAGAGCTTCCACTTTACACCACTAATGCCCAACCAATCAATATCATGCCCCTCCAGAGGGGAGGGACCACACTTGGCTGTAACTGGCTGTCCTGACCAATACATGTAAGGGTGGAATATGGATAAGGGTGGTCCATTATCCATATTCTTCTTTTAATAGATTTATATATGACCTTTAGATGAAACAAAATATCCACCTACAGGCAGAGAAGTTAACTGTGGTCTGCATAAATTTTCAATATATTTATTAATGACCTTGATGATGGTTTTGAGAGCAAAGTTTCCACATAACACAAGACAAGGCATCAGCTATTGTATTATTTACCATGGAATGTGCATGTCTCTAAACTATATACTAAATTTTAAACACTTCAACACAAGATATCTTATTAATTGACCAGTCAATACTGGTCCATATACAGATTAATGCACAAGAAGAGAATGTTACAATTCTCAGCTCATTCTCCAACAATCAGGGGTGTATCTATGGGTCCAGCGCCCCTGGCAAAGTAAGGGACTTCTGGAGCCCCCCTCATTTACTCCCAGTACTCCCATAATGTGCCTCCACCCCCCCCCAGTACTCCCATCATGTGCCTTCAGCCCTCCCAGTACTCTAATCATCATCATGTGCCCCCCATCTCCCCCCTCCCCCCAGGTTTTCTTACCTTACAGACTCAACCGTCGAGCAGGACTTCATTTGCCAGTCTCGGCCACTGCGAGACTTCATATGCTAACTCCAGTCCCACTCGGTGGATGAGGCTGTAAAGGTATGGAAAGCTGGCCCTCATTTTAGCATCCAGCCGCAGCCTCACTCCAGACCAGCGGCGCTGGTCTGGAGTTAGATGGTAAAATGGTTCAAGAAGGCGATAGTACCTCTTAGCCAAGGTGGCATCGCCGGGCGGCGCCCCCCTTTGGTCAAGGGGTAGATACGCCTCTACCAACAATTCCACTAATAAAAGGGAAAAGTGCCGACACCAGCAGGTTGGCAGTAAGCCCATTCTGCTCCCAGACCACAGTTCACTTCCCTGCATGCCACAGCCCCTGAAAAGTTCAGAAGCCCACCGATCTAGCCACGTCCATATTATAATTCCACTTTGTTATTCAAAGTTACCAAGTCCTGCCATATTCAGATCCTGTTAAAGTGCCGCAGGAACAACACTTACAACACCATGTTTTCCAACACTTGCTTTGCCATAAAGTGGTGAGATAATTGCATTCCTTCCGTAGCCCTCTCCAAAAGCCAGCAGAAGACATTGGGATAACTTTACAAGAATAATTGACAGAAGAGGCAAAATGTTGGAATATCTGTCCAAAAACAGTCTTTTGGAAAAGTGAACAGGAAATCAACTTGCTATCAACTCGTGCTTAGCCTCTATTGGAACACTCCAGTGAAAAAAGAAATGTTTATTTACATGAACTGTAATGGTGTTGTGGCATAACGGGCCAGATCCACACTTGTGTATATCAGGCCACTAACACACGCAAAGTGTGTAAGTGGCCTGATTTGACTGTAGGGGGCGCATGCGCCCTCCAGATGTTATGCTAGTGTTACGATAGTAACAAAGGACCGTATGCAGAATGCCGGACGTAGAACTTATACATCCAGTGTTTTTGCGTTTTTTATTACTGCGCATGTATGCAATCTACGTAAAGAACGCATATACGCAATCTACGTAAGGAAAAGATATGTAGATAACATTAAAAATTTTGTAGTAACCGAACACTGGACATATATGTTATACACCCGGTAGTCTGCATATGGTCCAAAGTTCCATACAACAAAGATCAATACAAGCCCATTTGTGCATATCAGCCATCATACGGACCACTGATCCACATGATTTATGAGCTGCCACATAGCCCGCACAAGAAAAGGGAGTGACAGGGGGCGAGCAATCCCCTCTCTCTCTGTCAGACGGACAGACTCTCTCAAATACGGAAAGCATGCAGAAGTCTGGATCTTGTCCATAGGGCCTAATAAGGGATTCTACCAGTAACACAGTGGAAATTTAACAAATGAAGCAGCTGACGTAAAGGAAACAAGTAGAGTCTGAGAATTTCAAAAGAGGGAAGACAGGAGAAAAGAAAAGAGAGAGAGAGACGGAGCATACAGGTAGAAGCAAAGTACAGACATACAGAGAAGGGATTTTTAAAATGAGTTCAAGTCCAAAAAGACAGATAGATAGCGCAATGGCACAATACTATATTATAGTATGTGACATTCCTAGACCTCTATTACATCACATATTATAGCATGTGCCCAGAGGTGGGACTAGCAAGTTGTGGGTCCAGGTGCAAAAGATATGCTTTGGCCCCAATGATATCCCAGGTAACCCGGTGGGGAGCTTCAGCGGTGCGGTGATAACGGCTGTGGGGACTTATATTAGCATGGGCCCCAATGCCATAGCACCCGTTGCACCAATGGTAGTTTTTGCCCCTGTATTTGCCAATCCCAGATCCATAATATATCCCATTATATTATAGTATGTGTCATGTATGCGTGAAGCCAAACACCCCTTTTTGGAGTTTTCTGTTTCTTGGGGATTTTTTTTTACTTTAAAAAAAATATTCATTGTGGAGTAATCTGCTTTAACAGCACCAAAATTTGAGTCAAATAGTCAAAATGAGAAATCAGAAAGTGCACCTTTAAACTCATCGAGCAACCCAAGCCTTTCTGTTTCATCAGCATGTCTTCCACAAAGGTCTCTGGGCCAGATCCAGATATAAGTAATGTGGGCATTTTTGCACATTACAATAATGCACTTCAGGCTCCCAGCGCATACTGTGCTGGACGCCTTTCTGACAATAGGGTGGTACAACCCGCCATGTGGCTGTACATACAGAGAGACTATAACACGTAACCCTTGCCTGGCTGCTGTCAATCCAGCCCCAGCCTGCCATTGGACTTCACTCCAGCTTATTCGGCACTCATTTTCCCTAAAGTTATACAACATAAATGTGTGTGTGTGTGTGTGTGTGTGTGTGAGATTTGAAATGAAATGAAGTGGCAGTTATCCCAGTGGTGTCCCCATATTCCCCACTTTTCCTCCCCCTAATAGCTGTTATTAGGGGGAGGAAAAGGGGAGCATGTATGGGGAGACCGCTGGGATAAACCAGTGTTTGCCAATGAAAAAAAAAATAAAAAATTAAAAAAAGCATTTTTTTCTAATATTATAACATAAAAATAACTAAATACATACAAAATATTAATTACTGTTAAAAAAAAAGAAAGAAAAAGGCTAAACTTACCTGTCCGGGAGACGCGTCCGACTCTGAAGATTTCAGAGTCCCGATAG
>WWET01003210.1:153115-173115 GCA_011038615.1 Limnodynastes dumerilii | reverse complement strand
GTTGGGCTCACAGCGCACATCCCATAGACGTATTTATAAAGTAGAGATGGGGATCCAAAGGCCATTTGTATATTTATAAAATCCTTCGAGGACCATACAAAATTATCCACTTAAAATTATCCTGTTATATTTGGCCAAAAATGTTATTAACTCACCTTTAATGTGATGGCTGGAACTGCTTCTCTTTACTGAGGAGTATGATGTTAGCTGGTATTGATGTTGCTACTGGCAACTGGTTTTCCAGGTTTGCGTCGGTCAGTCTTCCCCCTTTTCTCTTTGTTTTTTTCTCCTCTTTATATTCTCTTGTGCAGTACCACTGACCACAGATACAGGTTGTCCAATGCTTTTTTTGTATTGGCTTTTTGTATTTTTTGGGGTTTTAAAAAAAAAATGTTATTCTTTTATGGAGTTTTTTTTATTTTTTTACTTTATGTAATATTTTCTATCACCCCTTTTCTTCCTCTGCTTTCCCCCTTTTCTCTCTTCTCTCTCTTTTTTTTCCTCTTTGGATTCTGTTGTGTTGCTGCAGCAATACCGACCACAGATACAGGGCATTTTTTTGTTGTTCTTGTCTTTTTTTTTTTTTATAGATTCTTTTTTGGGGGGATTTAAAAAAAAAAATTTTATGGAGATTTTTTTATGGAGTTTTTTTTATAATTTTGGTCTTAATTGTTTTGATGCTTGCCTGCTATCTGTCTATAAAGGGTGGGGAAGGTATTTCAATTTTACAGTTTTTAGCCCTTACACCAAATCCAGACTTCTGCTCTGTCTCTATTTTAAGTGAAGACAGCACAGAAAATGTAAGGTAGGATTTATGGATCATATCCGTCCATGCAAGGGCAGTGGTTTATCTTAGCATGCGCGGGAGGCTGGACATGCCAGTACTGCCTCCAGGGAAAGTTATGAGAGGTAGGGAGGAGGGAGGTTTAGAAAATGTCTGTGTGTATTTTCCCTACTTAAGAGGAAAAATACACACGAGAACTTAAGGTAGCCTATGAGACTCATAAGGGATATTAGGCACCTAAAAACGGAAGCAGGAAATGGAAAGGAACGAGACACAGGTAATCCGCAAAACTTTAGCGTGAATCCAGTCCAGAGACACAAAAAAGCTATATAAAGGTAGACTTGAACTTAAGATACCCAATATAAACCATCTTTTTTTGTAACCCATTCCCTCTCTTTAGCATCTTTCTACCTCAGGGGTGTATCTATGGGTCCAGCGCGGTGGGCGAGACTTGGAAATGCCGTGAGATTTCCTAGTCTCGGCCACCGCAGGACTTAATATTCTATAGCCTGTAAGGTAAGAAAACCTGGGGGGGGGGTGGAGCCTGGAGCCTAGCAACCAGCCAGCCGCAGTCTGACTCCAGACCAGCGGCGCTGGAGTTTATCACAACCCTACAATCCGTTCACATAACTGACAGGCATTAATCAGTCTAATAAAAGAATAAAACTAGCTTTGAACCACACAACATTACACCATATGCTGACTATCTTTCATTTTCAATAATATTTTCATAATTTTTTTGCAAATAGCACATTGCCGCATACACCAGCATTTTGTTCAGCCATTTTTATATATATATTTCAATTGTTAGGGTTTTATAATGCTAAATAAAAAATGTGTGCTTTATTTTTAATAAAGAGAACAATAAATACAAGAAAATAAATACTAGCTCTATAATCATGGCACCGCAAATATTACTACTATTTTTAAACAGACATTTATACATTTATTCTAATACATACACAAATTGAAATAATGACAGGAACAACAATAAGTACATTTAAAGTATAACACTGGCATATATTAAAATGAGTAACGACTTTTTTAGCTGCTAATAGACTTTGAGAGAATTTGAAACTTGCTCATCCATCCACTTTAAGCAGTAATAAGGAGCAGTCCCATATATGCAGTCTTTACAATAAATATAATGGTATCTTATTTGAAGAACGGCTATTACAATGTATCACAGCCACAATAAGAGAGACCCAATACTGATTCACTTCAACTCGGGCCCAAGAATGCTGATTTAGTGGCGTAAGTTCTTGCTGGTCAAACTTTTGGTGCCCCCCACCCCCAGACGTAATGATGTCACAACTTCACGCCCGACATCACATCCGTCAAATTTATGTGAGGGAGGAGGGAGTGGACTCAGCGAGGAGGAGAGGTCTGTCTGTAACCACCCTCTGCTTTAGTCCAGCTGTCCAGTCCTCTGCAGAGGAAACAGAGGGCCTGATCCAGATCTACGCTCGCAAGCGATCGTACGCTGGTCGTAAGCGTAAATTCGGCAGAAAAAACGCAACGCAAAGAGCTTTTCGTAGCGGCGATTCAGGCGTCCGTATTGTTTGCGTATTATCCGATGACGGGGCGTGTTTTTATTACGAAGTTAGTACCGACGCCGGGAAAAGTTAAGGTAGGGTTCAGCCGGCGTACGGAGGTAAAGGTAAGGGAGTGTCATGGGAGTGAAAGTTTTTACGCTGAAGCGGTAATACGCTCTGCTCTCATGCGTAGGTCTGGATCAGGCCCAGAGACTCACCCTGGGTACACTGGACACAAGACTGCCTGGGAGGACAATGGAAAAGTAGCCATCTCCGGAGCTTAGCGCTTCCATTGCCTCTGGTACTTCCGCCACTGTGCTGAGTGTGTTTAAAATGCAGTTCCTAGAAGAGGTTTCCTGTCTGTAATGATTTTCAAATAGTCTACATCTGGGGAGAGTTTAAGGTGGATTGTGAACAGTGACAGGGATAACATAACACCCCAATATATCAGCGATGAACATACTGGATTCCAGACACCTGTTTGTGACATGACACCCTTGCATTTTACACAGGTCACGCGGACAGTCTATGATCCACCTTAGGCACAGATGGATGTCAGCTGTCCACAATTTTTATATGTTTTTGCAGATGATGTTTAATTTTTATGCTTAAATAAATTATTATTATTAACGTTTATTTATAAGGCGCCACACTGTATCTGCAGCGATGTACAAAGGCAATAATGAATTATAATTAAACACCACAAAATGAGAAATAAATGACTTAAAAAAGAAAAAAAAAAAAAAAGAAAACCTGTGAAACATGATTGTATAGGCTGCTGCATTACACTGCTCTCTGTTTGCCTTATCGTTTTCATTTGCATGTTTCAAAAGAGTACTTGTTCCCTGACCTACGGATTCATAGTGCACACAAAGGGGCTGACCCAGACTTCTATGAGAAGAAAATGCGCAAATCTGCAGCCCAAGTTGTGTGCGTCCTATCCAAACTCTAGATGGAACATACAGAAAAGGTGTATCCGTTTGTAACATGCAAACATTGTGTTAGGCAGAGGCTGAGAGGTGAAATTGCAGCAGCCTATACAAGTTTGCATGTACCCAATGGTTTTTGTTTTTTCTTAAAAATCAAATTACTAATTAATGTATCACTGTCTTAAATAATGCCTTAAATTCTTAAATTCTTTATTATTAAATTAAATAAAGTAGAATGTGCATTAATATGCTGCTATACAGTCTTTTAAGAAAAAAAATCCACTATTGTTTTTTTATGATGAAAAAAGTGTTGATATTTGAATATAATTTAAAGAATAAAAATAGACTCATATTTACACTTACATCAGCCCTTGAGCTGGTGTCAAATTTTAGGTGGAAGTGCAGAGAATCTGCCAGTTATTGCTCTTGCAGCAGCTCTAAACCTCCATATTCTAATAAAAATTTAGTGGAACTACCCTTTCCACATATGCAGAGCACACGGAAGCGAGCACAGGTGGTTCGATAACTCTGCCTCCATCTTTCTGTGCTCGTTCCTGTTCTGTGGTATCCCACTGTTCTTCCACCTTAAAAAAATAGGTATAAACGCAGCTCTGCATCAGGTCCAATGTGTCAACATCTCCTACGCAAAAATTCTGGATCAGTTCCAGTATAACATACATCATAACATTTGCAGTTGATGCATATTCTGTGATATTAGATCATTATCACCCAGTAATGGTTATTTGACCCTCCGATCCTTGTCTTTTTTTCCCTTTTAATATGTATTTGTTCAGAGGTGAAATTTTAACATCCAAATATATTTTCCTTTTTTATTATTATATCTTGTCTATATATTCAAACACTTGTTATTTATTATTGTATTTGTAACAGTCTGTTCGGTTAGGCTTTGTAGTGTTTGAGATCACTTTGAATTGAAATCCCAAAGCAGCTTTAAGTTGAAATTTGAATGCACTGCCAATTCTGGAGCATTCACAGCATATTCAAATGCGGAAAGCAATTATGCTTGCGAAATGTTGGTATACAATTAAGTAATCCATGTGCCAAGAATGATATTGTTGGAGCATAACAACAGTTGTTTTTCATATGCTTTAAAATATGAGCATAATTTTATTCTCAGCATAGAAGCAGAAGATCCAATTCCAGCAGTTAGTTTGGACAAAAATAGTTATGATTTATTTTGCCATTGCTAGAACAAAATCCACTTTGATTATTTTTTGTTATACGAATTCCATGGAATCCAATTAAAAATTAAGAAAAATTGTTGCTTTTTTTTTTTTTTTTTTTTTTAAATATTGGAGAAGATTAACACTAAAAATATGAATTAGCAATAGACGATTTAGGATTGTTAAGGCTTAAAATGCAGCAACACCATCAGATCTGCAAAGGGCTTTCATGCTGACATAAAATTAAAGGAGCTGATCCCGAGTTTGAGAGTAACAGCAAGAAACAGGTGTAAATATTTATCTTGGCAAATGTAATATGTGCAAACAGAATGAAAGTTGATAGGTGGTGTTGGCATCTTGGTCCAGAGTCACAGTTACGTACGTTGTTTTAAGAATTGAGCTACTATGCATGCGTAGTAACTTATTTACGCTATCTACGTACCATTTCTGTACATAGATTGTGTAAGCGCAGTCTTTAGACCGCGCTTACACAGTATACGTACAGAAATACAATTCTTAAAACAAAGTACGTAAGACGAAAACTACGTAACTGTGAATCCAGACCCTTAATTCTAAATTACAGATTAAAAGTAAAGCTATACAGGAATTTTTTTTTTAAGTTTAATGTTCGAAACCAAAGTATTTCCATGTATGCTAAAATATTCCATTCATTTGAACCACTCTGGTTTATCTCACTAAACACCTGATTCTGCTGTTACTCAAAAAGGAATTAATCCTTTTTGTGCAGTTTTAGCGCAGCAGAAGCATTTTTGAACCTATTTGGCTCTATCCAGAGTTCTGACTGTAGAAACTCTGGGAGGCACTGAAGATGAGCACACTTCTGAAACATGACACATTAGGTGTAAAGGGCTATGTTGTAACAGTAAAAAGAGGCTTTCAGTCATTACAAATCTCCTCTGTCTTACACTTACACCAACCCTGAGCTTGTGCTTGTGCACGAATCCACCCACATTCTCATTTTATTATGGTGGATCATCCCATTCCACTAGCATACAGCACACGGAAGCAATCCCAGGCAGATTAGCTTTTTGCGTGCACATCTGCATTGCTAACAATCGCTGCTCGCTGCTCTAACAAATAGATGTAGTCGCAGTTCTGGATCAGTCCGTTAGTGATGAGAGGTGTAACAGTGACAATAACTGTCCTGGTCAAAGAGATAACAGAGACTGCAGTGGACAAAAACGAGATAAGGGACGAACACCTCATGGGGACATGTTTTCCACAAAGAAATGTTATTTTCTAAATATAGGCATCTGAAAGTTCATTTACCCTAATTAGAACGTTTTCCTAGTGAACGGGTAGATATGCCGCATTTATTTTTTGGCATAATTACACACTTGTTGCCTTTCCAAAACCCGCTGCAGCACCCTGGCACACCTGACAAAACACCCGCCACAGACTAGCTGCGTCAAGGTGAGTGTAAAAGGGTAGACTTAGAGTTAGGCAGCGGGGAAGGGAGTCTTAGGTTTAGGCTGTGAAGAGGGGAGTCTTAGGGTTAGGCTGCGAAGAGGGGAGTCTTAGAGTTAGGCTGCAAGGAAGGGAGTCTTAGGGTTAGGCTGCAGGAAAGGGAGTCTTAGGTTCAGGCTGCAGGGAAGGGAGAGTTAGGGTCAGACTCTATGGATGGGAGTCTTAGGGTCAGGCTGCAGGGAAAGGAGTCTCAAGGTAAGGCTGTGAGGAAGGGTTTAGGTAATGGAAGGGGAGGGTTAGGGTAAGGTTCAGGATAAGGGTGGGGGTTAGATAAATATTTACCACTTGCCTCTTCATCTTCAAATCAATTGATTGACCTCGGCGAGGCATTAGCAATCAAGTTCACAGCTATATTGAAAATGGCTGGTAAAAAACAGTTATTTCAGAAATGGGCCATTCTGACCATTGACCTACACCCACTTTATAGTAGAGGTAGGATATATTTAATTGTCTTTAATTTCATGCCCCCAAGTTATAGTTTATAGTGACTTTATCCTTTACAGTAGGTTAGATCTAAAATGGAGCAAGAAATAAGAACAGTAGTGAATGAGTTTCAAGATAAAAAGGAATATACTGTGACAGAAGTACTGTGAAAGAAGTTAATGGGTGATATGTTTGTCTTTGACTTCTACTGTTTGTGTTTGAAACACATGGAAGAGTATGTCTTTGTTTGTTCACTGTGTGGTTCACATAGGCTGCAAAGCCTGTTCAGCTGTACTGAAAAGCTGTCAAGGGTTCCTGGGGTTGGGGGATAGGAGAAAGTAGGATGGGGTCCATCCACCAAACCCAGTCCAGGTCATTTGGGTCTACAGTCTGAGGTAAGACTGCATAGGTAGCACACCTGTGAGAGGTGGTTTGGTATGGGTAGCCGCTGTGAATGGCTCTTTTTTCGAAAGGGCCATTCTCTCCCGGTCAGTTCCACACTCTCTGGGAATCCCCAGAACACTGAAGATGGAGTTTCGAATGGTAAGTCAAAATTTTTCCACAAACCTTTCCCTAATTGTTCCCTTGACCCTCCCCTTCAATGACCCTAGCCCTACCTCTCCCTTTCCATTACCACAAACCACCCTTCCCCGCAGCCTGACCCTAAGACTCCCTTGTCCATAGCCTAACCCTAAAACTCCCCTCACCGCAGCCTGACCTTAAGACTCCCTTTTCCGCAGCCTGACTCTAGGACTCCCTTCCCGCAGCCTGACCTAAGACTGTGGCTAAGACTTTTGTCTCTATTTTGGAAAAACTGTGAGGGCCTCATTCATTAAGCTCGATTTGGGCTAAATCGCCTCAAATCGCGTGATTTGTGCATAAAAAATCACCAAACCATATTCATTAAGCACAAAATCACGCGATTTGACTGTGATTTTAAATCGCGTGGATTAAAATTGCGATCCCGATTTTTTTAAATAATAAAGATACAAGTTTTGTAATTCTTTAAAGTCGATTTCACTGAATCACGGTGAAATCGCCTTTAAATCACAAAAAAATTTTTACACAGTACACACAGCGCTGCATGGTTTTAAGTTTAACCATGTTGTGCTGATAGAATTACATGGATCAGCTTTGCTGATCCTTGTAGTTCCATCAGTACAGCATGGCTAAGGCTTGCAGCCATGCAGCACTTAGGTTTTTTCAACAGCATGCGATTTGCCGCGATTTGTTAAAGGGCTAATCGCTGTGCTTTTCTAATGAAAATCACTGCGATTTAGCCCTTTAAACATCGCAGACCATCGCCTGAGAAAAATCGCGTGTTAATGAATTGAAAAAAGGTTTTTAAAAAATCGTGCCAATATCGCCGCGATGGCCCACGATGCAAAATCGCGTGTCAAAATCGTTTTTAATGAATGAGGCCCTGAGAGTGAACTACACTTGCAGTGTGTCCAATAGGCCAGCGCTGTCTGGCTGAACACTGAGGGGTGGCATGCCGTGTTGCAGATGCTCTCAGATTGACACAGACCAGAGGTCAGAATCAGGTAAGCAGGGTTTTATTCTTTTCTTTTTGACAGAAGAGAGGAAGTTCTGCCACCTATTTTCTTCAGTGAATATGACAGCTGCTCTGGCTGTCATTTTCACAGTTGAGGAGAGGGAACAGATCCTTTTCTCATCTGGGCTTTGCTGGATATGTGTTCTGATGTCAGGGATGGCGCCTCCAAAGCAAAACCCCACCCTAGTTACAGTATGTCATTGGTTACAGGAAGGAAATGGTAAGAGTTAGGATGAAGTAAACTTACCTATCGCCACTGGAGTCTTTGTAGCGATCTGTCTCGCCAGATACTGATGAACAATGATGGCAGTTTTTACTGTATTGCATAAATTGATCTGGCAAAAGATAGATCATTGAAGCAGCGAAATACATGATTTTTTAGTATGAGGCATCTGCATTAACCACTCTAAAATTCAGGTCAATTGTATGAAGCGATAAAATTCTTTTGCATTATTGGTCATATCCAGTTAACAAGAATCTGGATTGGTCTTAAAGATGGTTCATCCAATGTAGTTATTAAACATTTATAAATTTGTATAGATTTGACCTATTTTTGTAAAGTAATCCTTTGTCTAAACACAAGCATGATCGTTCTGTTCTATAACATATTTCATGTTAATTCTACTTCACCTGTCATCTTCAATATGTTTTTTTGTACCCAGTGGTATCCTTGTTTTTTTTCAAACTAAGTTATAATTTGAAACGTTTTAGTTTCCCCTCTCTTAGTGAGGGACAGGCACAGATGCAGCTATAAAACGGGAATATTAGAGATGCAGGGTGCACTAGGTCAGTGATTTAAAATATTTGCAAAGGATCAAACTATGCTTCTAGCATTATTTTGCTCATTATTCCCCTAATTCCTCTGAGCCCAAAAGTAAGTATTTCTTATACAAATAGGGTCCTGTAGCATTGCCTTGAATAAACAAATTTTAGAGAACAGCAAAAGATTTGCCAGTTACAAATTATGTTCAGTTCATAGTGGATCAGACTTAAATTTTTTCATGCAAGTAATACAAGTTTGCTCATTTTAATAATGCATATGTATTATTGACTGGCCCTGTTCTATATACTGTGATCATTATTTCAAATGTAAGAATGTAAATGCTGAAGGGGAAAAAACTGTTCTCTGCACCTGAATGAGTTTAGAAAATGTCACTGATTATCAGCCTATAATCACCGCTGGTGCAGTTTACCGCAATGATGTTAAAACAAAGATGGCTCTCTCTGGCAGGCGTACACCAATAAAAACGTGTCTCAAACAGAACATGAAATCACTTCTTAGATTTCTGATGCGTGTGATTACCCCACCTACCAAAGCCTATGAACACGTACTTACAACGAGTCAGCATTCCCATAGACATTGTTAGGCCATCGGCATGGAAGACAACATACATTTCCCACAATTCTCCAGTGCTTGCATTAAAACAATCCACTTGTTGCTCAGGTATTCCAGTGAGATGGTTCAGAATCTCCTGACCCTCCAGACTTGCAATATATGAGCCTGATTCCATTGCATTTGCGCACCACGAGAGATGAGAAAAAGCTTGCGGTGCGCTTTTTCCTGTCTATTATGGTAGGCGATTTTTAATAAAACAGAATAAAAATAATAAAAAAAAATTCACAAAATTAGCTTCGCACCCCAAATAACACGGGTGCGAGGCTAATTGAATCGGGCCCTAAATGTCATTCATTGCTTTTAGGTGGAATTTTGCAGATTTTTGTACTCACCATATTAAAATACATCTATATTGCCTGTCTGAAGATACTGTAGACTGAAAAAGTATGAAAAATGTACATTGCCATCTATGCAGGGCACCTAACCTAGATATGTCCTCATACTGAAAAACAAGTAGTTGTACCTTTTACTTAAGCTGGGTATACACTGGACTTTATCTTAACGATGCAACATATTCACAAGACAATACTAACGATCTGAAGCTGCGACCTGCATCACAATGCGCCTGTACAAACTACTACACTCTAATATCTATTGAATCTGTTTAAAAGTGTTATATAATCCTTTTCTGCAACAATATGCATATCCCCAAAGGGGAGCCAAAAAAGGAAAATGAATAGTAATCATTTCACTGAAGATTAGTGCCCTGATCCAGAGCTGCGCTTCTTTTTTTTTTTCAGATGGAAGCGCAGCAAAAATGAGCACTGCGCATGCCCAGATTGGGAGCACGCACAGAAAGATGGGCGCAAGTGTACCCATCCGTCTGTGTTCGCATCTGACCTGCCTGCGCTTGTAGAAAGGATATTTAAATGAGAAACGGGTGTTTTTCTCATTTAAATACTCCGTGCAGTGCAGTGCAGTAACTGCCCAACAAGCATCCCTGGGATGGTGTAAGCGTAAGGAGCAGCTCAACGGAGCTGAAAAAAAAAAAGTTAATTAGTTTATACAAAAAAACAAACCATTCCCCCCTCAAAAAAGAACCCTAAATAAACCCATTATCCCAAGACCAGCATTCCCATGGATGCCAGGGCATGCTGGCACTTGGAGAACCAGCCAGGGGTTGCTGCACAGGTGCCTTGGTAAAGGACAAACACAGCGCGCGGAGTCGCCCCGCCAGCCAGGGCTCCTGAAGCGCTTGTCACATGTCCCCAAGAAAAAAAAACATTCTGATGCCGGCACAAAAATGGGGGTCCGGTCTTGCCAGCTTTTAATCTGGTGGGGATAAAAAAAGAAACCCTTCTGCTACGACGCTAACTATGTCCTGCAAGCAGGACATCCCGGCGCTAACGACAGTTTCACTGTCCTTGGGTCATATTTATACCCTTTGGACAATGTTAGAATTATCATTCTCACAATAATTCTGCCACTGTCCAAAGGGTATAAATATGACCATCCATGGGTATGCTGGTACTTGTAGTTCTACAAGCTTCAACATGCCCTGTTGGCCCGGGATTATTATTAAAGCTCCGACTGCTATTTAATTTTTTTTCTTTTTTTTAAACAAGACCGGCTTTTCTGCGGACAATTCAGAGGTTAATAATTAAGGATATTTGGTTACAGTTTTAGTGCAAAGCAGATCAAATTCTTGTAACTATGAACTAGAAAAAAACATAATAATAAAGCACTATGGGGCCGGATGAAGACTTACCACAAGGGGGTGTTTTCCAATCACCAGTATCAGAAAATGTCCCCTTTTGATAAGTGGTTCTTACACAAGTGCCGCATTAAGAAGATGGATCTGGATCCTCTGGAAAAATTCCAGTGGAAGAATGGAACGTGGCAGAAATCAGAAGCACTTTCACTATGTGGGATGTATGTCAATAGTACAGTAAGGGCTGCTTTATATACTATCCTGACTTGCACAACATCTCCAGGGTAAGGCTGGGTCCAGCTGTCCCCTCGCCTGTATGTCAGTCAGGATGCTGCAGGGATCTGAAATATCAGCTCCAAATGCAGTGGCAGTGGAGACCTGGATCCGATTTTTAAGCAGTTGGATTCTCGTGCAATGGGTGATAAGTCCACGATATCTAAACATTTGTAAGAGTGCATCGCTAACCAGTCCTGTCAGACCAACCGACTTCTGTATCCAGAACCCATCTTATGTTTTATGACTCTTGCAGATGGTACTAAAGTCTAGATCAGTACACACAGAGGGCACATCTATAATGTGCAATTGCAACCTGGAACCAATGCCTTATCATTTCTATATCATATCATTGGGCCTGATCCTCATTTAATATCATTAGAGGTCTCACACAAGCCTCTTGTGTAAGTCTCCTAAAAAGTAGCATCTGCACATGCGCGTGGCTGATGTTACGCTACGGATCTCCTAGCATACGAAATTCAGCTCCATAGGGGTAGATCCAGAACTAAGGACGCTAGCGTATTTACGCTAGCCGGTGATGTAAAAACGTGATTTTGTAGGTACTACGCATGCGGGCGGCAGATGTTACACCACGTAACTCTGAACGTACGTACCAGCCTAGTATCAAGAACTATGAACGAAGAGGCGTGCCAACCATATGACACCCATAATTATGCTTTGGAGGTTGGGGGAGGCATTTAAATTCAAAAGTATGGACATGCTTAGGCAGTTATGTACGTCATTAGTTACGCTGTGTAAAGTTAAGACAGGGCACGGGAAGCGTAGTACAGCAAAAGTACGTACAGCCGAGGGCAATGCCTAGGGGAGGGCATAGTAAATACGCTACGTCTTAAAACGTAATGAAAACTTAGCTCTGGATCTGGCCCATGCACTTAAAGATCCGTTTGGGGGAATGGCACTTGATCTCTGCATGCCTAATCCCTGCCAGACAGGTGGGGATAGGTATTTAAATTCCGTGTTTGGACAAACACTGATCCATGTGGAGAAGTTAATGTAGGGTTCTGGACACATAAGTATCCAGAACTCCGCACAAGAGGGGAGGGGTGACAGAGGACTCTGGAGAGCTGGATCAGACCTAATATAATTTCTGTAAAGGGCGCAATGTGTCCTGATCAGGTAGCATGGATGCCTGCATATGCGCAGATCAGATAATCAGATCTGAAAACTCAAAAAAACAGGTATCGATAGGATCCATCTGCAATGAAAAAAGAGAACAGAAAAAAATGCATAACTGCATAATACAATAAAAAGAATATACAGATTATGGATAATACAATAAAAGAATACACAGATTATGCATAATACATATAAAAAGAATACAGAGATAATGCATAATACAATAAAAGAATACACAGATTATGCATAATACAATAAAAAGAATATACAGATTATGCATAATACAATAAAAAAATACACAGATTATGCATATTACAATAAAAAGAATATACAGATTATGCATAATACAATAAAAAGAATATACAGATTATGGATTGAAGTTTACATTACAGAAAAATGACATTATATGTATTCAGATCATTAATATATTGTAATATTTTGTATGAATTTTTGTCTCCTTTAAAAATGCATTTATAAGGTATTTAAATTGCTCGAACAAATCAAGATAGAAGATCAGTGGCAAGACTAATAAGTGAATGCAGAAAGAGGTTGTAGATTCAGATTTACTCTCTGTCAGCAACATGACAAGCAAATTAGCAACAATGTATAATGATGATCAGCAGTCAAAGATGAACACATTACCTAACAAGAGGAGGGAAATAACTGTAGGAAGAAAACACACAAAATAACAATCACTTAAAAATATACAAAGGTCAAATTGTCTAGGCAGGGTAATGAGCACTGATCAAGTGTCTTGTGTACTTACCAATGCTAAAATAATGCATATGTAAAATATTCTGCTGTTCATCTCCACATGAACATTAAACAGGGAATATCAAAGCACTACAAAGCAAGCCATTAAAAAACAAGTTAAGGTGAGATGGATATTTTTTATTAAAACACCTTTAGGAGAGCTACAGCAATAAGTGTAAATATCGGGCAAGCATATAAGTCAAAATAATCATCAATAAAAAATATTCACCAGTGAAGACCACAAACAGACACACAGAAACATGGTCCTTGGAGGTTTTTATCTGGAGTTGACTGGTACCTTTTGGGCATCTTTTACCTTGCTGATGGCCCAATGACATTACCCAAGGCAGCATATAATATGTCCAGCCTGAGGGCATGTTACTCCTGACCAACCAGACCTTTGGCAGGGCTATGTATATGTTAATGTCTAAGATTCTGAATTCTAAATTCATTGTGTTAAACTAATTCTACTTCATCTATTTCATTAACAAAAATTAAATGTGGTTTACATCGGTGCTCAGTGAAATCTATGATATTTTAGTATAAGTTTTGACAGTTCATTGTTACCTTCATGCTAAAGACTAAGCCAGATTATGGTAGAGGGGCGTGAATAAAAACAACAACAAGAATATCCGCACTGTAGCCTCACTATCCCAAAAAATTAAATAACACATACAATCAAAATATTTATATAAAAATATATAAGTATAAAAGAATATATGACTGTAAAAGAATACTAATAAATATGTGAACCAAACTTAAACATACAATACAGTTTATTTCTAAAATATATTAAAAACATATAAATTCATTAGTCCATACCAAAAACCGACCAGTTAATTTATAACCCAGAATTATAGGTTAAAAGTTATAAATGAACAATGTGTAACAGTTACTTCCTATGGGTACCTCATAGGTAATAAAGTGCATTATTACTTGCAAAATTGAAGATGGTTAATTGTAAAAAGAAATCCAAGTGTTACAATTCAATAGATTTCTGTTATCTCTTAAGTTCCAACTGGTTGAGTAGAAACACTATGTTGCCAGAATAAACGTTCTTAAAGATCAAAAGATTCCTTAATTATATATGGATTAAGGTTTTATTCCACAGTTGACTGCCACACAAGAGAGACACAATTAATACTGCAGCTGATATAGTGTAGCGTCAATGATCATTTGTAACAACAATCTCACCGCAGGTGATTCTCCCAGTGACGGTGGCTTGATTATCAGTCCATGTAGTTACTAGTCATACACTTCCAAGTAAACTGGAGATTCTCCCAGCACTGTTCCACAGATATCCCGAGCACAGGGGTCAAATAAACAGGCTGCTAGGACGCGGCAGCAGTGATTTCTATCACCCGCCGCGTCCGTGGATGTTGATAGGGCAACAGACGCATCTCCTGCGCTTGCCGCCCTCTTCACTCTGCTGGCGTCCTGACGCACCTAGTAATGTTGTTGCCACGTCTGTGTGCATGAGCGTGGGGGGTTGGTCTGCTTCCTGGCTGCTGATTGGCTTGGGCTCCCTATTTCCTCTTCTCCTGCCCGTCCTTTGGCGCGGATTATAGCGTTCACCGCTTTTGCTGACTACTGCCTCTGAACGTTCCTTGGACCTTCGTATCTAGCCCTCTTGTTCCAGGTCCTCCTGATTTCCCTCATTGTTCAATGCCTGCTGTCTGAGTGAGTTCCCCCTGTCAGTGCTTCTCTCATTGGGCCTGATCCAGACCTACGCCGATGCGTGGTGCTTACTAAAGCACAGCATATCAGCGTTCACTTTCCCCGACACTCCCCCTGTGCGGGCGTATGGCCCCTTCCTTACGCCGGCTGAAGGCTACCCTAACTTCAGCCGGCATAAGGAAGGGGCCATATGCTCGCACAGGAGCGTATGGCCGCCTAGCCCGCCCTTCCACAATCATTAAACTAGATCCCCCCGCCCACCTACACTAACCTGAACGTAGGGACGCTGGGAAACGTCCCCTCCAGCGTCCCTACGGCACTGCTACGGACACCCAATCCACGATCGGACATTGTCGTAGCAACAGATTGGCTTTTCAGCCGATTTTACACTTACGCCTGCTGTCCTAGCGACGGTGGGCATAGGTCTGGATCAGGCCCATTGTCTCTTGTCTTTGTCTTGTGCATTCCTCCTGCACCCCTTTATTCCTTCATTGTGTGTCAGTGCATTTTGTCCACTCTGCATTTGGTGCACATAGTGCATTTATGAAGTACATTTTTTGCACATAGTGCATCCATTCATTCTTATTAGATTGTTGCATCATATTTTCAACCCTTGGTGCCTCTCATTTCCTATCTACGTCGCGCTTCGTGCATCTCTCTTGCTCCTCCTCTCCCGCTCCTGTACTGGAGCTTGTGTGTTGTTCTCAGTACTCTACTGTGTGTGGAGGCCACCTGTTTTTCCATTTCTCCTTAGTGGTTCAGTTCTCTTCCCACCTCCGGTGTGACCTCTTCCCTCTATTTCTCATCTTAGTGTGTGACTGTCCCCTGGGGGCTGCGACCTGCCACTTTCTGCGGCTAAGTCCATCCCCACCATCAGGGGCTCTGGCGAAAACCAGACTGGGGTTAGACTCCGCTCCCTGGGGGTTCAGGATCGTAACATTATAATCCACCAGTGTTTAGGGGAAGATTTTCAGTCGCCACAATGAACCCGGAGCAGTTGAGCCCGGCCCAGGTTCTGGCAAATCAGATCCAGGTCTTATCACAGATCGTCCAAGACCTGTCCCACAGACTCACAGCACAAGAACAAGCAGCCGCTCCACAGCCACATGTACCGACCGGAGACACTCGGGAACCCCAGCTGAACTTGCTCAACCGATTCACCGGTGACTGCAGGGATTTTCTCAGGTTTAGAGAACTGCAGAAAGCTTTAATTTAATTTTGTTTAAGCTTTATTTTAAAATGAGACCGTTGTCCTCTGGAACCAACTCCCAAAGAGTGGGAATAATTATCTTGTTACTTCAAGGAGACCCTCAGACCTGGGCGTTTAATCTCGCTTCAGATCATGTAGCCCTTCAATCTGTGGATGAATTCTTTAAACTCATGGGCCAAATTTATGATGACCCAGACTGAATAAGTTCTGCTGAGACACACCTTCATAACCTCCACCAAAATAAGGATTCAGCTGAACAACACAGTGCAGAGTTCTGTAGATGGGTAACTGACAGCAATTAGAACGACCCTGCACTTCACAGTCAATTCCATTTGGGTCTGTCAGATCAAATCAAAGACTCTTTAGTCCAGTACCCTGTTTCTGCTTCGTTGGAAGAGCTGATGTCTCTCACCATTCAAATCGACCGAAGACTGAGGGAACGGAGATGCAAGAAAGAAGGTCGCTTTCCACATGTCACAAACTTTTCAAGTCCTACTAGAAAAAGTCCTGCAGAGCCAATGCAACTTGGAGTTTATCGCCTCTCTGATCAAGAAAAACAACAGAGAAGAACTCTGGGCCTCTGTTTATATTGTGGTCTAAAGGGACATCTGGTCTGTAATGCCCAAACAAACCGAGAAAAACCAGACCTAGGTGAAGTCAGAGAGATTCATCTAGGTCTACACCTAGTCTCCAAATCTAACTCTCTCCTCATCCCAGCAAGTGTCTCCTATTCGGGAAAAACAACATTTGTCACTGCATTTATAGACAGCGGAGCTTGCAGGGAACTTTCTGGACCTGGAATTCGTCCGATCCCTGCATATTTCTCCTATACCTTTGGACAACCCAATTTCCATCTGCGCACTGGACGGCAACCCCATTGCAGGTGGCGCCATCATCAATTCAACTCCAATGCTTCAACTATCCCTGGGAGCTATTAATTCCGAGCTGATACAAATTAATTTGATTTCTTCTCCCTCAATTCCATTAATCCTGGGTCATCCATGGCTGACGCTACATAACCCTTCTATCAACTGGACTTCTGGAGAGATTTCCCAGTGGGGCCCGCAATGTTCCCAATCCTGCATTAAACTCCCTATCCGCTCAGTTTCAGTCTCTCCTGTAGGTTTACCCAATTTCTACAGCGATCTTGCGGATGTATTCTCTGAAAAAGCTGCCGACTCCCTTCCACATCACCGTCCATACGACTGCACCATTGATCTTTTACCTAACTCCAGACTACCAAAAGGAAAACTTTACCCTCTCTCTTGTCGAGTCCAAAGCCATGGATGACTACATAAAGGAGAACCTTGCCAAGGGATTCATTCGCGCCTCTAAATCTCCCGTGGGGGCTGATTTATTTTTTTAGATTGTATAGACTATCGCGCTCTCAACGACATTACTGTTAAAAATTCCTATCCTTTAATCTCTGATTTATTTAATCAGCTACGTGGAGACAGGATTTTTACGAAAATTGATCTTAGAAGTGCCTACAACCTCATTCGTATTCGTCAAGGCGACAAGTGGAAGACTGCCTTTAATTTTGGACACTATGAGTATCTGGTCATGCCGTTCGGGCTGAGTCTTCCAAGACTTCATTAACGACATTTTGTGTGACTTTCTAGGGGAGTTTATTGTCGTTTACCTCAACAACATTTTGATTTACTCAAAATCTATTTCCGAACACCGTACTCATGTAAGGAAAGTATTATTTAAACTACGGGAGAACAAGCTGTTTGCTAAACTCAGTAAATGTGAGTTTGAGGTCGAACAAGTAATTTTCTTGGGTTATCACATTTCATTCAAAGGCTTCGCTATGGATCCCAGTAAAATTAATACAGTCCTGGACTGGGTGCAACATAGAAACATAGAAAGTGACGGCAGATAAGAGCCACATGGCCCATCTAGTCTGCCCATTTGTTTATTGAAAACTATACTGACCCTAGACCCTATTTACCCTCAATTTGGGTTTCAATTTAGGATACCCTTATATTTATCCCAAGCATGTTTAAATCCATCCAATTTGAAAGCCATCCAACGATTTCAAGGCTTCGCTAATTTTTACTGTGAGTTTATTAAAGATTTTTCCATCTGTATGACTCCGATCACTGACCTTACAAAAAAGAAAGCGGATTCAACCAACTGGTCATCCCGAGCTGTTCAAGCATTTATTAATCTCAAAAGAGCCTTCATCTCGGCCCCAATCCTGCGTCATCCTAATCCAGATATTCCTTTTGTTGTGGAGGTCGATGACTCCGATGTGGGAGTAGGGGCTATTCTGTCTTAAAAGGATTCCCTTTCCCTTTCTAAGAAACTTCATCCCTGTACTGTTTTTTCTCACAAGTTTTCATCAGTGGAAGCCAATTACGATATCGACAACTTAGAATTACTAGCCATCAAATGGGCTCTGAAAGAATGTGACAGTAATATAAATACTGTGATGTAAATACTGTCCAGTGACAGTATTTACCAATTATAAGAATCTTTAATACAGCCGTTCTGCTAAAAGTTTAAATTCCTAGGGCCCTATTTTGTACATGCTTTAATTTCTTAATTACATATCGACCCGGATCTAAAAATTTGAAAGCTGACGCTCTGTCCCGGAGTTTCCTTGACAGTCATCCTCCAAAACTGGATCCTACACCCATAAATGCTCCTTCCTGTGTCTTAATCGGCCTTACCCAGAACCTCTCAGCTCAACTTCTCCAAGTACAGTCTGTGGCTCCTCCTTCCACTCCGTCTGGTCTTCTCTACGTTCCTGATAAATTTCGAAAGTCGGTTCTTTCTGAATTCCACTGTACCAAGTCATCCGGACATCCTGAAATTTCTAAGACTTTTAAATTGATCTCTCGTTATGTTTGGTGGCCAAACATGTTTAAAGACACTAGGGAATTTATTTTCTCCTGTGAGATATGTGCATGTAACAAAGTTCCCCGGAATTTTTCTACTGGCCAATTGATGCCGCTACTTATACCCAAAAGATCCTGGACTCACATTTCCATGGACTTTATTGTCAACTTACCTCCTGCCTCTGGCTTTACCACCATCTGGGTAGTGGTGGACCTCTTTTCAAAAATGGCACATATCATCCCTTTGAAACGACTCCCATCTGCTCAAACTCTAGCAATACTATTTTCACTTCATATCTTCCGCCTTCATGGCATTCCTACAGACATTGTTTCGGACAGGGGATCTCAGTTCATCGCCCGCTTCTGGAAAGCCTTTTGTAGTCTTCTTGGAATCAACCTTAGCCCATCTTCTGCATACTACCCTAAATCAAATGGACAGACAGAAAGGACCAATCAGTCTCTAGAACAGTATCTCCATTGTTTCATCTCTAAACGCCAGGATAATTGGGCCGATTGCCTTCCATGGGCGGAGTTTGCATATAACAATTCTCCACACTCTGATAATAACACCTCGCCTTTTTTCTGTTTGTTTGGAATCCATCCGAAATGTAATTCTTTTGAGGGTTCTCCGGATGACTATGTCAAAAGCACTGCTAATTGTCTAAGATCTATTTGGAGGGATGTCCATTCTGCACTTAGACAAGCCGCTCTTCAAGCGAAAAAGTTATTTGACAGACATCATCGGAGATGTAACTACAAGTTGGGCGATAAAGTCTGGCTTTCAACCCATAATACCCGACTACGTCAGTTAACTAAAAAATTTGGCACCAAATTTATTGGTCCCTTTAAAATCATTCAAAGAATTAACCCTGTAGCTTTTCGTCTTGCCCCAACCGAAAACATCAAGATTCCCAATACATTCCATTGTTCTCTCTTCAAACCCGCTTTCTCTTCTGCTAAATTCAGCAACCCTATGAATAGAAGACCTTCTCCTTTGTTGGTGGATGGCCGTCAAGAATTTATCGATGATTGTATTCTAGACACCAAATTTATCAGGAACAAAAGATACTTTTTAGTTTACTGGAAAGGCTACGGCCCTGATGAACGTTCGTGGATTTCTGCCAAAGATATTCATGCTCCACGCCTCCTCCAAGAATTC